>JARYGA010053690.1:0-69689 GCA_030545235.1 Helianthus tuberosus
CATCTCTCCTATCTCCTTTTCGTCTTCATCACCATCATCACCCATAAATTAGAAAATCAGAGAGATCAACCATCTTTAACCCTCCAAACCACCAAATGTAAACCCAAATTGACAATGAAGTGACGAACTGGAGATCAATCATCAACCCATACGACACTTCAGCTTCAATCAACCCCAACTGCCTCTCCACCACCACCACCACCACTACCATCACCGCCCCCACCATCGTATTCCCCTGCATCGCCGCCGCTGTTGAAAACGGCGTCGTATGGGACAACGTCATATGCGACACCGCCATGGGAGGAACCGACGACGACAGAAACATCAGCAGCGGCGGTGGTGATTCACTTTCTGACGAAACGTTACGGTAAACCCCCTAACTCCTCATTTCTTTAAACCTTCTCATATTTCGTTTTTCTCCGGTTTGTACCTTTCGTTTCAGGTGGTTGGGTGGTGGTCCGACGTCGTTGAAGACGTGGTGGTGGTCCGACGGCGGCACTGCCGCCGGAGCCATGGCTACGGACGTGGTGGTGGACTTGGTTCAGTTTTTTTCCGGCTCGGTTCGGTCAACAGAAGATCGGATTACGGGTTCACATCAGATTAGTTCGTGTGCGGCAATATATGGTTCGATTCAGTGGGTCTCGATTCAGCCTCAGGTCCGACGTGGTTCGAGTTGGGTTAACAACAGTGGTGGCGGTGTTATACAACTCAGATTAGGTTTGTTCGACACCGGGTTTTGTTCGAGTTCAAATATGGTTCGGGTGTAACTCACTCGGTTCAAGTTTCGGTTCGCGGCAACTCACCACAAAACGGGTTCGGTCAACTCGGTAAACACCTTAGTCAAACTCGGGCAATGGCAGCCAAAACAGTCGACTCAAATACCCGGTAACATTTAACCGTGCGAAAATTTCTAGTTATATAGTTTTAGATTTTAGTTAGTTACATGACCGAGCACGACTCGATTCGACTAGATACTAGCTTACGTTTAGATATATTTAACGAGAAATTTTATATATAGTGGTTATATTCTTGAAAATTGATTGAATTTTTGGAAAATATATCGACACTTAGTTGTCGGGATCGTTCAAAAACAGAGGAAACGTAGAAAGTTTAACGTAAACTTTTTAACTTAAAACGTAATTTTTTTAACGTAGAACGTAAACTTTTTAATGTAAAAACATAAACTTTTTAATGTAAAAACGTAAAGTTTTTAACGTAAAACGTAAAAAGTTTAACGTAAAACGTAAAACGTAAACTTTTTAACGTAAAACGTAATTTTTTAACGTAAAACGTAAATTTTTTAACGTAGAAAGTAAACTTTTTAACTTAAAACGTAAAATTTTTAATGTAAAAACGTAAAGTTTTTAAAGTAAAACGTAAATTTTTTAACGTAAAACGTAAAAAGTTTGACGTAAAACGTAAAAACGTAAAACGTAAACTTTTTAACGTAAAACGTAAATTTTTTAACGTAAAACGTAAACTGGTTAACGTAAAACGTAAACTTTTTAACCTAAAACGTAAACTTTTTAATGTAAAACGTAAAACTTTTTTTATGTAAATTGTAAAACCTAAAAAACGGCGCGTAAATAACGGCACGTTAAAAAATCGACGCGTGAATAAAGCAGGGCGTAAAAACGGCGCGTTAAGAAACGACGCGTGAAAAAGTCGGGCGTAAAAACGGCGTGTAAAAAACGGCGTGAAAAAAAAATTTGTTTTGTTAAAAAATCTGAATTTAAAATCTGAATTGTTAAAAAATAACAATTAATATAATAATGCAAAAATAGTAATAAAAAACAATAAAGACAAAAAGGCAAAATTGAGTAAATTTACTAAACTATCCTTTTGGATTAAAATATTAAATATATAATAAGACAAAAAATATTTAATAATACTTTTTAATTACTTTTAATCTCCATTGATCTTAAAGTTCTAATGGTTGAAAAGTGGTTCTCTCGGTACTTACAACTGAGGGTGGTTTTCAAATGAGAAGAATTTTTTTGTAAGAAGAAAAAAGAATAAGTTTCAACCAATAAGAATGTTTCATTTTACTTCATTTAATATTTTCATTTAGTTTTAATGTAAGGGTATATTGGTAAAGTCACATAGATCATTAATATCTAGTCTTCCTTTTTAATAGCTAACTACATTAAATCTGTAACTTATTTTCAAAAAATATATATTTTTTCAAAAATAAAAAAAAATAATTTAGAGTGTAGGATAAATTACTAGGTGTGTAGGATAAATTACGAGTTGTGTAGGATAAATTTGAGCATGTGTAGGATAATTTTCAAAATGTGTAGGATAACTTTTTATGTGTGTAGGCAATGAAAATTAGTGTAGACAATAATAGTCTTTATGAGTAATTAATTACTTAAAGATTGTAATAAATGAGATTAAAGAATAACTACTTAATATTTTACAATTGTACCCTTTGTTCTTTTTCTTCTCAACTAAATTTTGTTCTCAAATGAACCTCCCCCTATATATATATATATATAAATGTGTGTGTGTATGTGTGTGTGTGTGGTGTGAGGTTCATTGAGTAACATGAAAAATGAGGAACCAGTGAGCATTCTTAAAAACTTAACTTAACATGTTAAAAATAAGTTTTTTGTTTAATTTTTTTTCCGTGCTTTTCCTTATAAATATTTGTAGAAGCATTTTTAATAAAAAAAAAAAAAATCAAAAACTAAAAATATAAAGAAAACAATTAAAAAAAGGCTTAATTTTTTTACAAAAATGATTTGTTTATTGTAATAGTTTCTACCCATTTTTATAAGAAAAAGCGCTGAAAAAAATTTAAAAAATTGATTTTAACATGTTAAGTTAATTTTATAATATATATTTTTAGCTATTTTTTAAACATTTTTTTTAATTTTTATTTTTTTATTTTTTATTAAATGTTTCTACATGTATTTATAAGGAAAAGCGACGAAAAAGATTTAGAAAAAGTTGAGTTTTAACAAGTTAAGTTGAATTTTTAAGAGTGTTCCCCGGTTCCCCACTTTTTTAGTGTCCCCCAATGAACCCTCTGCTATATATTTATTATATATAATAAATGAAAGTGATTTGGGCCACGTGTCACTTAATTAGGGCATCCTCAGTTCTGTTTTCCCACCCAACAGTACCACACTTCCATCCCTTTTATACTCCCTCCGTCTCCTTTTTTTCATTTTCAAAACCCTGAATCTAAATCTTCTTCTCCTTCTCCTGTACTCTTCTCCCTTCTTAATCATAGATCAAACCAAATCATCTCATCATGAAACATTCAGCCTTTGTAATTTTCATGTCTGATTATACCATGAAGAGGTAATATCTGGCTTTTGTAATTATCATCCCGAGCTATAGTTGGGAAGATTCTTTCATCTTCTTCGTCGACAAGGTTCTTCCATTTGAGGTTTGATTTGTATGTTTATAGATCTGTGTTGATTTCTTCTTATTTTCATACAAAGTTTTAATTAAACCCTAATTTCTAATCGTAATCTCATCATATTGTTCCCGGGTTGTTGTCATCGATGGACATCAAAGTTGAAATCCGCTTACCTGCTGATAGATTTCCGCCATGAACTGGTATGTTTGAATATGTTTAGAAACTAAAGGTTTTTTTCTTAACGGTGATGATATGAGTACAACATCTGTTGATTATTGATCTTTGAATATGTTCACCGATTATTCTTTTTGAAATCAGGGTTTCATTTGCTTGAGATTTGAATCTTCCGATTGTTGAAGCCTTTGAAGCCGATCCTTTTAAATTTCCAGTTCCCGAGGTATTATCTGTTTGTAACAGCAGTGGTTCAGCATCTACAGTGGATTCAACATCTATAGTGGATTCAACATCAGGTGTTTGCTATTATTGTTTGATGTTGTTTGCTATTGTTGTTTGATGTTGTTTGCTATTATTGTTTGATGTTGTTTGCTATTATTGTTTGATGTTGTTTGCTATTGTTGTCAAGTAAGGTAAAAATGGCCATTCTAATTACCTGAATATTGCGTATGATATCCTTTTAATTTTAATCGCCCAACAAGTTTTTTGGTTTGTTTCTTTCATATTTCATTATGATTTGTATGCTTTTAGGGTTTGGTTTTATATTGGTCATCACATTAATGGTGAGTACTCAAGAATATTGGATGGTTTACTTAGTTTTATTTTGGGTATTTTTGGATGATTTCATGCATTTCTTTAGATAGTTCATGTTTGAAGATGCAGTTGAAAGGATCAATTGAGTGAAATGAATGTTGATTTATCAGAAGATGCAGTTGAAGGTATCTTAAATAAGGTAATAATTGCATTACATCCCTGTTGAAAAATAGAATTGATAAACTTAGGGAAAGCAAGGTTGAAAGATGTTAACCCAATAGTGGAGATCTCATTCTACAGTTTCGATAAATTAAGGGTATTCTCATATAATTCTTCCTAGATGCTTCCAAT
This sequence comes from Helianthus tuberosus, assembly GCA_030545235.1. Lineage (NCBI taxonomy): Eukaryota > Viridiplantae > Streptophyta > Magnoliopsida > Asterales > Asteraceae > Helianthus > Helianthus tuberosus. The sequence goes on from JARYGA010053690.1 coordinate 4,430, forward strand.
GAAGCGGCAGTTTGGACATCTGTTGTCTTCAAACATCTATTATCTATTATCTATTCTATCTATTATATATAATAAATGAAAGTTATTTGGGCCACGTGGACCAAATCACTTTCATTTATTATATATAATAGATAGAATAGATAATAGATAATAGATGTTTGAAGAACAACAGATGTCCAAAGTGCGGATTCTTTGGAAGCAGCCAGGAACCATTATATGAGAATACCCTTAATTTATCGAAGCTTTAGAATGAGATCCTACACTGTTGGGTTATCATCTTTCAACCTCACTTTCCCTAAGTTTATCAATTCTATTTTCAACAGGGATGTAATGCAATGATTCCTCTCAATAAAATAGACCGACCCTTGTTTCCTCTCAAAGTGTTATGGAATGGTTATAACAGCTGATCATGCTAAGGACTGCTATAACTAACCACTGCTCCTTATAAAGACTGATGGACTTAAAGACTGATGAGGCCTATCCACTGTTGAAGACAAATCCCTGTTAAAGTTCCATGTGCTAAGGACTGTTATAACTAACCACTGCTCCTTATATAATCATCGTTCTAGTATCATTGTTCCAACATCGTCATTTCAATGAAGCTTCCCATCACACATCAACCTTTCAATATCGATGTTGCAGTATAATTGTTGCAACATCGTGAAAAGTTGCATGTGCTACCTTCTTTGATGGGAGAGTTGTAAGTTGAACGGACGATATATATCTCTTCTTCTCAATACTCGGCATTTGTTCATAAAGGATAAGAGAAAACTGAAGCTCTCTCTAACCCATTTTCAGAAAAAAAATTGTTGATATGTGGTTTCCCTTGATAATGGTATGTGTTTTTGTTTTTGATTTTTACTGAAGTTTTGTTATCTGAGTTGTGACTAAATGATGATTTTGAATGATCTGCTGCAGATGATCATGATTGTTCTACGGTTGTTTCCAGTATCATTGTTCCAACATCGTTTAAAGTATGTGTGTTTTGCTACTCCAATTTTGAATTTTTTAGTTTTTTATTTTGAAGTGATATACTCTAATTCTCGCTTTATATTCCAGTCTAATCACAGTTGTTTGAAATTCATACAATCTGCTGCGGGTTATTATAGGTTTGTATTAAAAGAAGCATAAAGTTAAATTAAACAGAAAGAAATATTTTTAAATCTACATTTAAAATAATTTTTGCTGGTGACTAAATGATGATTATATATGACTCTGGGCAGATGATGATGATGATGTAGAAGCCGCAGTAGTTCCTACTAAACGCAAGAAAGCATCTGCTATTGCTGTAAGATAAGATTTTATCTTACTAGAGTAATGGTCTTTCCTGCCTTTTTTGTATTAAAAGAAGCATAAAGTATGGTTTAAAGCAGCTCTTTATGAACAAAGTTAAGGATTAAGTATATGAGGACAGGGCTACTCTTCAACAGCTGAAGAAGTGTTTTCATGTACTGCATCTTGGTCTGTTCACGAGAGATCAGGTTTCTATAAATCCTGCTGTTGATGCATTGAGTACTTCCGTGGAGTCCATGGCGATTGTCGAAGATATACTTTGATGGAGTTTAAAGCTAAAAGCACTAAATTTTAAGCTAAAAGCACTAAATTTTTGCTGTTAGGTTCGTAAAGTTCTTAGTGTTGTTCTTAGATTTTAAATTGTTGCTTTTAGATTGTAAATTTCTTAGTTTCGTTTTCTTGAATTCTATGTAATTTTGTAAAGTACAATAACAAACAGTGGTTTGAACATCTGTTTGCATTTTGGTCAATAGATAATGGAAACCCATGTTAGGTTGAACAGTGTTTTTAAGAGGAAAACAGTGTGAGAAGACATTAGATCATATTAAGTTAAACATCTGTTCAGGGTTAAACATATGTTTGGCCTTTTATATTAGAGGTTTGGACTTAAACAGTTGTTTGACCTTAAACAGATGTTTGGCCATAAACAGATGTTTGACCTTAAACATATGTTTTACCTTAAACAGATGTTTCGCCTTCTGTATCAGATATTTGGACTTAAACAGATGTTTGACCTTAAACAGATGTTTGGTCATAAACAGATGTTTGGCCTTAAACCAAACATCTGTTTAAGGTCAACATCTATTTCACTATTGGCCAACATTTGATTGACTTTTGGTCAACATCTGTTTGAATTTTGGTCAACATCTTATTTTTTAAACAAGTACAAAATCCCAAATCACCCTATCATTTAAGTGCATTGAAGTAAAAGTGGCAATGATATTTTTCATGTGGTCCTGTTGTGGTTTGGTTTGACCTCTAATATGGGTTCATGATCTAATCCGGTGATTTGAAGACATTGTTGTTTCATGTTTATACTAATAAATAAAAATCAAGTACACTTGGATGATTATTAAGCTCCTCATTTTGATTGTTTGGGTATAGTATTCTTGAAATTGGTCTTTTTTTGCAAACAGATGTTTATGGGTAAACATCTGTTTATGGCCAAACTTCTGTTTATGGGCAAACATCTGTTTAAGCTCAGACCTTTGTTTATGTTAACAGTGTTTTTCACATCAGTGTTTTATAATCTGTTAGGTTGTTAGATGTCATCACCTCAGTGTTTTATATGTAACAATTTTTATGACATTAGTGTTTATATGTAACAGTGTTTATCCCATCAGTGTTTATATGTAACAGTGTTTATCCCAACAGTGTTTATATGTAACAGTGATTATTAAGCTCCTCATTTTGATTGTTTGGGTATAGTATTCTTGAAATTGGTCTTTTTTTGCAAACAGATGTTTATGGGCAAACATTTGTTTAAGCTCGAAGATTTGTTAAGGCCAAAAATCTGTTTATGGCCAAATTTCTATTTTTGGGCAATCATCTGTTTAAGTTCAAACTTTTATTTAAGTCCAGACAACTGATATATAAGGCGAAACATCTGTTTAAGCCCCAACATCTGTTTAAAAGCCTGTTACAACCACTGTGTTGGTTGAAACATTTGATTGTTAAAAGTTATCCACTGCTGAAATACAACTTCTGTTTCTTCAATCTTCGTGTTGACCACTGACTTACCAAACATCAGTGTTTAAAAAACTGTTGGGTATCCACTGATAGAAAAAAATAGCCACTGCTCACTTTTTTTATTGTTGACATCCATTGATATTGACCATCAGCGGTTTTCCTAAAAAACAGCCACTGCTCACATTTTTATTATTGATGGTGTTAATTAGTGATAGATTGAAATTATCAAATAAAAACTAGAATTACAATGAAATTACCATTTTACCTAATCGTTACATTCCAATGAGATAAGAGTTCCTCCAACATTGTTTTCATGATAAAATTTAAAGTTAAATTAAAAAATAAAAAAAATTCTTCATGACTTTTTGTTGTAAATCAAATCAGTAATTAATGCTAATTTCTTGAGCTTTGGACATTTAAATATGCAAAATGTGAATTTCAAACTGACGGTTATTATCTCTTAATTAAAGTTAAAATAAAAATTAGAAAAGTCATGATGACAATTGCTTTCAAATCAGATCAGTAATTATTGATAATATCAGTAATTTTGAAATTCAAAATATGCAAAATGGTAATTTAAAATTGACGTTCTCTTTTTTTTTTCCTACTTTGCATATCATTTCTAATATTTAATTAGTTTAATAAAGCATGATATAAGGATATACACTACTTACCTTTCCGTTCCCAATAAACATCAGTTCCCAATAAACATCATGACAATTGCTTTCAAATCAAATCAGTAATTACTGATAATATCAGTAATTTTGAAATTCAAAATTCAAACCATATATTCTTATCCTATAAATAAGATATAATTAGGGTAAATTACATTTTTCGTCCTTTTTGTTTGTAGCTGGTTGCAATAGGTGACCTTTAACTTCAATAATTATAGTCACAGTCCTTTATTTGACAAACTCATTATACCTTTCATCCTTTATCACTAACCATGTTAAATTTTAAGGTTAAATGAGGTTACATGAACCCCACATAAGGGCATTTATGTCCTTTCATAGCTTCTTTCTCTTTATGAAGCATTGAAGCCCCCTCTTTCACAAGTCTCCCTCTCTCTATTTCTATCTCAGATCTCTCTCCAAAACATCAAATCCCATCTTTTATCTCACACACATCTCTCCTGGCCACCCACCATAAATCCGGCACCATCACCACCATAGCTGTACCACAACAATCCACCCACACCTTTTCACCATATTAACCACCTATGACCACAAAATCAAAGAACAAGATCTGTAACATTTGGTTGGGTCGGCAAAGAAAGTAAGGGAGGAATAAATTAGGTTGACGGCTGAAGTTTTAAAGTTAGGGTTCGGTTTGGCTGGGTTGACAAGGAAAGTAAGTAGGCTGAGATGGTGGTTTTCGCAGCTCAAAATATCCTAAATCTGTCGGAGATGGTGGTTTTCGTTGGTGGTGTCGGTGGCTGTCGGAGATGGTGTCAATTTCCAGATCTGTGAATCTTTAACTTTGCAACCCAAGTTGTCAATTTCCATTGGTTTTGTCTCAAATTTCATGTTTTGAAGCAAATGATGAAACCCTTGTATTTTGTCAAGAATTCTTCTACTAATTGTGGGTTTTGAATGTTCTTTGGGGATAATGATTTTGTTTCTGAATGAGTTGGGGTGTGTGCTTGTATTTGAAGTAATGGTGAGATCTTTGATGATGAAATGGAAACCCCAGTGAGAAATTGTTGAAATAAGAGCAAAGACAAGATTATATTATGAGGGCGTAGAGGTTTGAAAGTGGAAGAGGAGGCCATTTGAAGCGTATGGAAAAGTAGTTAACTACAATGTTGGTAGCGTGGGCGTCGGATGTAGAGAAAGAGTGTGGGGTGCTTGGTGGTGTTGGCCGGAGGTGACGGTGGCGGCGGCTAGTGGTGGTGGCAGGAGGTGACGGTGGCGGTGGCTAGTGGTGGTGGCAGGAGGTGATGACGGCAGTGGTAGTTGAAAATGGGGACAAACTTGAGATCTGGTGGTGAGTTGTTGGTGATTGGCTTCAGCTGGTGGTTGTTGTTAGTGGGTGGTGGCGGCTGCTAGTTTGTTTAGAGAGAATCATCAAAGTGTGTCTGTGTGTTAGAGAGATAGAGAGATAAAAAAAAGTGAGTATTTATATATGTTTTTTATAAGATTTTATATGTTATTTTCTTTTATTCATGTATTTATAAGTAAAAAGACTAAACTGCCCTTAACTAAATAAACTTAACTGAAATTTTTAACCTAATTAGTGTTAAAGGACGAAAGGTGTAATGAGTTTTCCAAATAAAGGAGTGTGAGTGTAATTATTGAAGTTAAAGGTTATCCGTTGTAATTCGATAAAAACATAAAGGACGAAAAATGTAATTTATCTGGTTTCACATTCAAATCTCGCTCGCTCATATATGTGAGCGTATCTTTCTCTCTCAAATGCATCTTTCTCATGATTCAGCCGCTAATCTCTGATTACACTTCTTTGTTCGAATGTTTATTGATTATGTTTACATGTTATCGTTCCAGTATCATTGTTCCAACATAGTCGTTTCAATGAAAATTCACATCCCACATCAACCTTTCAATATCGATGCTGCAGTATCATTGTTGCAACATCGTGAAAAGTTGCATGTGCTACCTTCTTTGATGGCAGAGTTGCAGCTTCAACGGACGATATGTATCTTCTATCTTGAAAAGTTGCATGTGCTATCTTCTTTAATGGGAGAGTTGCATTGTTTGATTTTCGTTAAATCGAAAGTCAGGTTTTCTTGCGCCAGGAAGATTTTCTTCTTTTATAGAAAGTATAGATTCGTGCAATATCGTGAAAACTCAGATGTGCTACAACAGTTGAGAAGAGACCTTTGCATTTTAGGTTTGTTTCTTATTTGTGTTGTCAATAATGTAGAGTGCGGTGATAGAGACGTGCAGTTCAATACATCGAGAGGTTCAGTAATCGATGGAGTTGAAACTAAAGTTTCTTAATTCTTGCTGTTATTCTTAGATTTGAACTTTAATATTTTTCAGTATGTGATGTAATTATTGGACTTTTAGTTTTAAGGTCATGAATAAATGAATAAATTTAATTTTATGAATCTATGTTGTGTTTTATTTTTACTTATTATTTAGTGTTTCAGTAATATTTAGATTATGTTGATGTTGAATTGTGTCTGAACATCTGTTTGGTAAGTCAACAGAGGTTTAATAGTGTCAAGGATTTGTTTGATTATCAACCTCTGTTTCTTCATTCTTCATGTTGACCACTCACTGACCAAACATCTGTGTTTCAATCACTGTTGGCTAACCACTGATAGTTAAAAAATAGTCACGGCTCACATTTTTATTGTTGACATCCACTGATATTGACAATCATTGGTTTTGCTAAAAAGCATCCACTGCTTACATTTTTTATTGTTGATGTGGTTAATTAATTATGAAATTATCAAATGAAAACTAGAATTAAAATGAAATTACAATTTTTCCTAATCGTTACATTCCAATGAGATAATGCTTCGTAGATTCGTAGATGTTTGAAGACCAACAAATGTTCAAAGAAGCAGCACTGTGGACATTTTTCTGTCTTTGTCGTTCTTCAAACATCTAAGAACCATTATTTGAGAATACCCCTGAATTTATCTGAGCTGTAGAATGAGATCCTCCACTGTTTGGTTATCATCTTTCAAATCCATTTTCCCTAAATTTATGGATTCTGTTTTTCAACAGGGATGTAATGAAATGAGTCCTCTCAATGAATAGACGGACACTTGCTTCCTCTCAAAGGGTTATGGTGTGGTTATAACAGCTGATCATGCTAAGGACTGTTATAATTAACCACTGCTCCTTATAAATACTGATGGGCTTATTGACTCATGAGGCCTATGCACTGTTGAAGACAAAGCCCTGTTAAAGATAACCACTTATGTACCTAAAGCCTGATCAACGAAAGGAAAACCACTGCTTAGTAGCAGCAGTGTTTCAGCATCTACAGCGGATTCAACTTTAGTATTTATGTATCAGTATTTCTAATGTAACAGTGTTTAGTGTAGCAGTGGTTCGCTATACTTTATCTCTCGAGACAAACCCTATACAAACTCAAAGACGAACCACAGTCCAACAACAAAAGTGGTTCAACATCAACAGTAGATATTCTACCTTTGTTTATGTTAACAGTATTTATATGTAATAGTATTTATATGTAATAGTATTTATCACATCAGTGTTTTATACTCTGTTAGATTGTTAGATTTCATATCACTGAGATGTTTATATGTAACGCTATTTATCACATAACCCCACTTTGATTGCTAGATTTCATATCACTAATCTGTACTATAAATTGAAGAGTGGTTTAATCTTTATACTACTAAATAAAAATGAAGTACACTTGGATGATTATTAAGCTCCTCATTTTGATTGTTTGGGTATAGTGTTCTTGAAATTTGTCTTTTTTTGCAAACAGATGTTTATGGGCCAACTTCTTTTTAAGGTCAAACATTTGTTTAATTTCAAACATCTGTTTATGTCCAAACATTTGTTTAACTCCAAACAACTGATATAGAAGGTCAGATATCTGTTTAAGGTCAAACGATCTCAAAATAGTTAAAAATGATAGTTTTCACTAATCCTTAAAAGTCTGTTACAACCACTGATTTAGTTAGAACATCTGATTGTTAAATGTTATCCACTGTTGAAAGACAACTTCTGTTTCTTCAAACTTCATGTTGACCACTGTCTGACTAAACATCAGTGTTTCAATAACTGTTGGCTATCCACTGATAGTTAAATAATAGTCATTGCTCACATTTTTATTGTTGACATCCTCTGATATTGACCATCATTGGTTTTCCTAAAAAACATCCACTGCTCACATTTTTATTATTGACGGTGTTAATTATTGATAGATTGAAATTATCAAATAAAAACTAGAATTACAGTGAAATTACCATTTTACCTAATCGTTACATTCCAATGAGATAAGAGTTACTCCAACATTGTTTTCATGATAATATTTAAAGTTAAATTAAAAAATAAAAAAAAATTCTTGATGACTATTTGTTGCAAATCAAATCAGTAATTAATGCTATTAGAAAAGTCATCATGACAATTGCTTTCAAATCAGATCAGTAAACTACTGCCCATAGCCAATAAAGTATAACTTAGCAGATGTTTCCTTTGGCAAACATATACCATAGCAGTGGTTTTGAAATTGCCAGTAATTTCAAATTCAAAATGCCTTGGGATATGTACTTTGCAATTAATGCACGTCAAGCAATCACTTCTGTCTTATGGTAAAGGCGTCTTATAGGTAAATGAATAGGTTAATTGTAATTATAATAACGTGTTTAATTTTATATTTTTCCCATGTAAATGCATTAAAAGCCTAACGAGTGTCGTATCATATTCTTTCGTCTGACGATGTATTTAGTCATAACCGCATTCATTGGGTATATAAAATACATTAGGCAGAGGTTTGATCATTACCGTTTTCATCCATCTACTCAATCATCTTCAAAAATTTTGTTGACGAGATTTTCACAAGGCTCTCTGCAGAATGGAAAAATTTGGGTTTCAAGTGATTGTTGACGAGATTTCACAAGGCTCTCTACAGAAGATATTGGCCGTTTCAGATGTCTTTCCAAGAATTTTTATAGGGAATTGTCAAGTCATGCATTTCAGATGATGCATGCTATCCGAAGTGGAGATTCAGTACAAAAGAAACTACTATCCTTTAAAGACACGTCAATTGTCATTGACGACGTAGTTGGTGGTAATTTGGATGTTGTTAGAAGCAAAACCTTAAGTTTTCCTAACAATGTACACCCTAGCTTCTTACGTATTCTATCTTCATTTAATGGTTTGTTGTTAGTTTGCAATGAAGGGATTTGCTGTCAGTTGATTCTTTGGAATCCAACTTTCAGGCGGTATAAGGTTTTGTGTGATGACTACTTCAATTACAATCATCATCGAAACTCTGATACTGGTGGAATTTATTTTGATCAGTTCAGTGATCTGAAAGTGCTGAACATCAGATGTTACCGTAATGTAACTGCTGCTCGTGTTTACTCACGACGTCGTGAGTCATGGAGAACAATAAATTTCGGTAGCATAAACAATTATGGTTCAAGTCGTTATTCATGGTCAACAGGAGTTTATGCTGATAAAACCATATATTTTATGGTTTCAAATTATTGGTTTCCACTAGGTGAGAGGAACATCGTTGCTTTTGATGTTGTTAGTGAGACTTTCAGAATGCTTCATTTTCCCGAGAGTATTGTAGTCAATCCTTGCCAAGGGCATTTTTTGACCATCGCAAAGAGGTTGCATTTGATTGTTATTGGAAAGTCTGCTGAGCTAACTGCTGATTTGCTTAGATATGAAGAAGAAGGCTGGATGAAGGTGTTTCTTTTCAATAATCCTCGTGTAGTTGATTATGTAGATAGTCGCCGAAGTACTAATATAATTGAAGACAACAAGTGCCTGATAACAAGCATCTGGGGGGATATGATTGAAGTTGATCTGAGCAACGAACTTCTGAAATACCTCCAACATGTTGACAACTACAATGGTCCGAAAGGAGTTTTACTTATCGAAACTACTGTTTCACCAATTGATTAGGAATTAGGATCCTGTATTTTATTGAATGCTATTTGCTGTTTTGACAATTGTACTTTTTATATAATTAGTTGTGTTAAAATTATTAATCATGTTTGTTATTTAAATTAAGTAAATGAATATTGATGTTTGAGAGTGTAAAAGCTTGTAATATTGGCAAAGGTCTGTTTAAACGATCAAAGCTCCATTATTGGGAACAGATGTTTCAAAATTAAACAGTGGTTGATACATCTGTTGACTTGGGTCAACAGATGGATGAACTTTGTATGCTGTTTGACACTTGTAGTTTTTATATAATTAGTTGTGTTAAAAATATTAACCATGTTTGTTATTTAAATTAAGTAAATAAATATATAGGTTTGAGAGTGTAAAAGCTTGTAGTATTGGCAAATGTATGTTTAAATGATCAAAACTCTGTTATTAGGAACAAAAGTTTGAATATAAAACAGATGTTTGGAACTACTGTTAAGAAAACCGTGGTTGAAACTACTGTTTGGTTAAAATGGTGGTTTAAAACCACTGTTGGGTTAAAATAGTGTTTTGTGGAGGTTGAAGGGGATTGAAACGACTGTTGGGTTAAAATGTAGTTTTTTTTGGAGAAGGAACATGCTTGAACTACTGTTTATATAATGACTGTTGTTAAAGCTCGGTGTTTTAATACACTGATAGGCTATCCCCTGATAGTTATAGTCAGCCACTGTTTTCATTTTCATCACTGTAAACTACTGATATTAATTCATCAGTGGTTTCCTAACAACTGTCATCCATTATTCATCAGAGGTTGTGACGTGGATAGTACTTAGCCGCCAGATTGAAAATAAAACAGATGTTTGGAACTACTGTTAAGAAAACCGTGGTTGAAACTACTATTTGGTTAGAATGGTGGTTTAAAACCACTGTTGGGTTAAAATAGTGTTTTGTGGAGGTTGAAGGGGATTGAAACGACTGTTGGGTTAAAATGTAGTTTTTTTGGAGAAGGAACATGCTTGAACTACTGTTTATATAATGACTTTTGTTAAAGCTTAGTCTTTTAATCCACTGATAGGCTATCCACTGATAGTTATAGTCAGCTACTGTTTTCATTTTCATCACTGTAAACTACTGATATTGATTCATCAGTGGTTTCCTAACAACTGTCATCCATTATTCATCAGAGGTTGTGACGTGGACAGTACTTAGCCGTCAAATCTTTGTATGCTGTTTCGCGCATTGATTTGGAATTAGTATGTTGTATTCTATTGATTGTTGTTTGCTTTTTTGAACTTTGTTTATTATATAGTTACCTCTGTTTTACACTTGTAGTTTTTATATAATTAGTTGTGTTAAACTTATTAACCATGTTTGTTATTTAAATTAAGTAAATAAATATTTAGGTTTGAGAGTGTAAAAGCTTGTAATATTGGCAAATGTATGTTTAAATGATCAAAGCTCTGTTATTGGGAACAGATGTTTGAAAATAAAACAGTGGTTGATACATCTGTTGATTTTGGTCAACAGATGGATGAAAACAGATGTTTGGAATTACTGTTGAGAAAACTGTGGTTGAAACCGCTGTTTGGTTAAAATGGTGGTTTAAAACCATTGTTGGGTTAAAATAGTGTTTTGTGGAGGTTGAAGTGGATTGAAATGACTGATGAGTTAAAATATTGTTTTTTTTTTGGAGAATGAAGATTCTTGAATCACTGTTTATATAATGATTGTTGTTAAAGCTCAGTGTTTTAATCCACTGATAGGCTATCCACTGATAGTTATAGTCAGCTACTGTTTTCATTTTCAGCACTGTAATATTGGCAAAGGTATGTTTAAATCATCAAAGCTATACACATATCTATATATTCTGCCAATATATGTTATGCATGTTAAATATCTTTTATATTTACTTATAGTTGTCTTTTAGCTATAATAAATAACACATTGTGGTATAATATCTATTCACATATCTATATATTCTGCCAATATATGTTATGCATAATTTTCTAAGAATCGACCCGTGTTTGCACACGGGTCTTACCGATTCAGTGGTTGAAACACTAGTTGTTCCAATAAGTGTTAGTCAGCAACCTTCCACTCAAATCACTACCACTCAATCCATCAAAACACCACCAACCTCTCCTAAATCCAAAAGGAGAAGGGTAACCAATGTTGTCCTAGATGATGACACTTTACCACCACAAACAACCACACATTCACTGCCACTTGTACCTATTCCAATGTTTTCCTAGATGTTAAATGTGTGTTGAAAGCATTTCTCCTGTTTGATTGTGTGCAAAGTTTATTTCCATTTTAATTCTGCTGCATTACTTGTTCATCTTCTTAATTCTTAAACAAAAGCACAATCAAAAAGAAATTCAGATCCTAACAACCTCTAATATGGGTTCATGATCTAATTCGGTGATTTGAAGACATTGTTGTTGAATCGAATGAGGTGGTTGATGTAATGTGGTCGTATTAATAACAAATAGTAATTAATCTAAATAACTTTCTTGAGCTCGGGAAGCAATCTCGGGTAAAAACCTAGTATATATATATATATATATATATAGGGGATGGATCATGAGAAAACTAGTTTAAATGAGAAAAAAAAAAAAACTAACCAAAAAAGCCTAAAAAACATATCAATTTTTTTTAAATTTTTATAAAAAAATCGCAAGTTTTTATGCATAGAAAAAAATTTTCAAAAAAAAAAATTGTTGAATTGCACATGTGCACTATTACGGATATAGTGCACATGTGCACTATTACGGATACAGTGCACATGTGTAGTACACATATAAGGCACATGTGCAGTACAACAATTTTTTTTTTTTTGAAATGTTTTTTATATATAAAAACTTGTGATTTTTTTATAAAAAATTGTAAATCATGATCCTCTCCCTATATATATATATATATATATATATATATATGAGAAGGATCCGTTAGGAACCACCCTTTATTCCGAGAACCGCGAGAACCAATGTGAACACAACAAAAAATACCTAAAAACATCTAAAAAACACCTAATTTTTTTTTGTTTTTTACTATTTTTTTTTGAAAAAATCGCTATATTTTATCAATAATAAAAAAAAAATTCAAAAATATTTTTTTTCGAGTAACAGTGATCCATGCAGATGTGCATTTGTATCGTTTCTTTGACAAATTCCGTAATTCATTACAAATATCAGACAATTGCACTTTCAATTACACTACCATTCATAATACATTACTTTTTACATTAACAACAATAGAAATGCACATGTGCATCTATATGTATGAACTTGTTATAACATTAACAACACTATAAATGCACATCTGCATCTATATATATGAACATGTTATATCGTGTTTTAGTACACCACTTTGAATTCACATTCCCTTTTATCTATCATACCATCCATACTACACTACCGTTACATCCTACCATCCGTAATACAATATCATTGCTTTTTACCACCCATAATACAATATTATTACCAATATTTCACTTTATTATATGTACATCAACACCTTTTATACCATCCAAACAACATATTACATCATAAAGTGACAAATATAATCAAACCATCAACCACTAGATATAACTAACCAAAACACATGTATATGAGCTTACTTCATCATTTAAAATCACAAACTTTTTGTACCAAAACACCTTATTTCATGTTGATACATATAGATACACATGTGCATTTATAATATTGGTAATGTAAAAAGTAGTATATTACATATGGTAGTGTAAATGAAAGTGCATTTTTCTACTACTGGTAATATATTATGGAATTTGTCCAAGAAATGATACATATATACATGTGCATCCATAACTGTTACTCGAAAAAAAAAAACGTTTTTTTTGGTAACAAACTATGGCGATTTTTATTAGAAAAATATTAAAAAAAAATTGTGGGTTTGTTTGGATTTTTTTAGGTATTTTTTTGTGTTCACATTGGTTCTCACGGTTCTCGCAATAAGGGTGGTTCTCAAATGAACCTTACCCTATATATATATATATATTGTGAGAACATATGAAACTTGTGAGAACAGGGGAATGCTTAAATGAGAACACTAAATATTGTGAGAACAAATGAAAAAATCGTGAGAACTTGGTAAAAAAAAATTAATTGAAGATGTTTTTTACACTTATCATTATTATTCGAATACAATGTTATAAATTAAATTTGCACGTTTAAATTTACACAAATTCGTAAATAAAGAAAAGAGTAAATTACAAAATTCGTCTTTTATGTTAATACCAGATTGCAAAATGTATCCTCTGTCTCCAAAAATGACAAAAACGTACTCAATGTATCCAAACCCTTGCACGTTATGTCATTTGGCCCTAACTAAGTTAATTTTTACAGTTAAATATGACCAAGTGGACCCCACATAAGGGTATTTTGGTCATTTTACCTTATTTACTCAAATTAATAAACATAAAAAAATAATAAATAAAACAATAAAAATATTATCTATTTAAATTTACATATATAGTTTTCTACACACACATAAACCCCACCCACCCTCACTCTCTCTCTAAAGTCTTTCCTACCACCACTCTCTCTTAATCTTCTGGTGTCACCACCACCTACCACCACCCCTACCCCACCCCAGCTATTTGATCACTACCGTCCACCACCACCTCTTGCCACCACGAGCCACCGCCACCTCCTATAACCACCACCAAAACCACAAAGATTGGAGCCAGATCTAACCACAATCCACCAAGTCTTTTACCCAAACCTCAAATCACTTAAAATCTCTCTCTGTGGTGTCTGCAACTTACAACACCCTCCCCGAAAATTCAAAACTCGCCGGAGCTTGTTCTAATCCACCTCTTACACATCATCAAAAGGTATAATCTGCACCATTTATTTTATGTTTGAACAGTATAACAACCCTCCTAGAACCCTTAACGTAACCCTAAATGTTCTAAAATATACCCCATACACGACGGACCCCTCGACCAGCCTATAAAAGGGGGGCTTGGGCTTCATTTGAGTTTCGTTCAAACTTCTGATTTCTCTCCCAATTCTCTAGTTGTAGAAACTATACTCGGGCATAATACCCACTATAAAGCGAAGCTCTGCCTCGTTATAAGTACTATAACCCTGCTATTACCCTACACGATCGATCTAGGATTCCGTAATGCATGTCGGCTCTGTCCGACTCAGTCATTGGAATTCTGTCTCGTGTGTACACCCGATTGATCTAGGATTCCGTAATGCATGTCGGCTCTGCCCGACTCAGTCATTGGAATTCTGTCTCGAGTTGTATGGTTAATGTGAATTGGGTTATTTTACTAACACGTGTGTATTGTTTAATTTTAATAGATAATAACCAGGAGAATCACTATGAAGCCATAGTAGTATCACCTAAGTCAACAATGTAAGTACATTCACTTTTTCTCAATATTAGAGAGTACGTTTTTATGAGTCAAAATGTTTTACCAAAACCTCAAATGTTTTCGAATACAATTACACTGATTAAGTTTATGTAATTCTACAATTGCTGCTAGTATTATGGGGTTTGTATACAGTACTTGATAACCTTCACAATTGGGCACGGGTATCCAATGTGTGATATGACCATAGTCACAGATCCATCGAGTGACACGTACTGACCGAGTAATTGTGTAGATATAAACATTGTAATCACCCTTAATACTGTAATGTGTAAACAACTGATGGTTTACCAAAATGGAATGTACCTGCCAATATTTCTTGCTGATAAAATGTTTTCAAAACGCATTTCAGGTAACACAATGTGAAAGCCAAACAGAAGTCAGCTGGAGAGCACTGAAGGCTTGGAAAAGTGGCTATAAAAGATACCTAAATAAACAAGACGTTTTTGTTTTCAATAATTAGGGTTTATCCCTACCAGTGTATTGTGAAATGAACTTGGGTTTTATCCCGATAAATTATTATTATAAAAAGTTTCGTGTTTTACTCTGATAAACATATTTCCTAACTACGGTCCTGATATATTCCGCTGCCAAATTAATAAACACAGATACCACCCATCTGGATCTCGCGGCACCCGCTCCTGGGGTAAGGGTCGGGGGCTGCGACAGAGAGTGGTATCAGAGCTACAGCCACTGGTTTAAGCCAAAGAAGTGTTCTGCTGACACTGAAATTTTAAATTCTATTTTAGTAAATAACTTATTTGATTATGTGACACCCCAACCGATAGCGGAAACATCAGGGCGCGACACTGAGTGAAACAGATTATCCATGAGTATCCATAACAACTATTAATTACCAGATAGTTAAACATCATGTCCCATACCACAACATATCCAAATAAAACAGTTATTACAAATAATTGTCTAAAAAACAACCACTGTTCCGACAACTCAGATTTAGCGTGACATAACTAGACCCCTAGCTTGATTCACCTCACAGCATTCCTAAAATCTTAAGCACCTGTCACATACGTTAAAATAGATGTCAATACATATAGTGTAAAGGTGAGCATACAAGTTTAATAGTAGAAGTAGAGTTCGAAAGCGTTTACGCATAACCATCATGTAACATGTATAATGTGAAGCAAGTAGGTTATCGACAATGAAATATGCACAGACATGACTGCGAGTTGTAGAATGCGCAACACATATCACCAATGTGACATGTGAAGAAATAACCTTAACAACCCCAGTCCATGACAGCTGTTGAGTCCAAACTATAGTACTATCGTTGTTAAGGCGTCAGGCAACAATCATTGTGTAAACATAACATACAAGCATTCATCGAGTAACACGTATAACATGCAGTAACGGTCAGCGTATAAAAGTGGTTGCGTTGTGTGATCGATGTGATTTAGAATAAGTAACGTATGTAACACCCAAAAGTGCGTAAAGAAAAAAGGGATCGAGTATACTCACAGATAGTGCTTAGTATATAAACACTCTCTTGGATTGAAGGAAGCGCTGAGGGATTAGCCTGAACAGTTAATGATAGCATAAGCGAATGAACGGCGCGTTAAACGGTGTAGTGGGACAAAGTGACGAATGGTCATCCGATCGGATGACAATTCGAACGAATGGTCATTCGATCGAATGACAATCCGTTTGGATGCTCATCCTTTCGGATGGCCATTCGATCGGATTGGCATTCGTTTGGGATGGATGTGTTTGTGTATGATGGCTTTGAAGTTTTCGTTGTAGTATTTCAAAATCAGAGAAGTATCTCTACTTTTCAGGTCGTTCGATCGAACGGTCATTCGATCGGATGGTGATCCGATCGGCGACACATTTCTAGTGAGAACAAGTTCACAGCAGGATGGTCATTCGATCGGATGGTCTTCCGTTCGGATGGCAATCCGTTAGAACTGATTATCTTTGAAAATTTTGAAAATGTTAAGTGTTGAAACCAAGTGCAATCCGATCGGATTGTCGTTCGATCGGATGGTAATCCGATCGGACGACAATCTGTCCCACAACCTGATTATTTTGCAACTTGAAAGTTTTAAAAGTTTTGCGGTTTGATCGAGATGGTATGACAATGTATTGAACAACAGGAATCCCCATCAGACCCAGGTTATCCGATCGAATGGGAATCACCCCAATCCGATCAATTAACTGTTCGTGATGGATGTTCATGTTCAACCGAAGTTGGTTGTCTGTTTGATAGGAATCAGATCTCAGTCCGACACATCACTAGAGAAGAGTGGAAGGCCTGAACGAGCTCCGATTCTATCGGTTTTGAGTGCATTGAGTGTAAAAGAGTTGAAAGAGAGTTACAAACCATCCTTCAATCATTTTATCCTTGAATATGTTTAGATCTAGATGAAAATAGTGTTAAATCATGTGGAAATCATGTAGATCTGAGTTGTTCTTGGTGGAATGAGGCCAAACCTTGAAGTTCATAAGAACCCCATGATGACATCATCCTAAAACACCTAAAATCTGTCGATTTCACGGTTAAAAGTTAAGATTCGAAGGTGAAAATGATGAAGAAGTGTGTAAAGATCATAGAAGTACAAGATTTGAGATAGAAACTTACAAGAATCACGAGAAATCGAAAAAAAGTGGGCTGGAGCATGCTGGTCGAATGAGAGAGAGCTGTCACATCACTTTGGTGATGTGATAGGGGTGTGACAACTGTGCTCTGTAATCATTGTACAATGTAAAACAATGTGAATTATCAATAAAACAATGAGTTTTTGTGTTATTATGTGTGTAATTGTGTTTGATGATTTTACGATTCGATTCCGATTTCAAGCTTTTAATCGCTTTCTGGGAACTTATACGCAAACTGGTGCGTAAACGCAGTCAGTTTAACGCGACAAACACTCCGGAATAGTGAAATAGGCTTAACATACCTTAAATAACCTTCACATAACTTAGAAATAAGTTTTGGATGGGTTGGTGTGTCAAAATCAAGTTTGTTCGATTGCAGGGACTATTTGTGTCAAACTGCGAAACTATGCCGATTTGTATAGTAACGAACAGTCTGGAACTTGATCATAAGTTAAACATACCATAAATAACCTAAACATAGCTTAGAAATAAGCTTTGAATGGTTCGGTGTGCGAAAATATGCTTATTTGATCTTACAGGGACTAAAAGTGTCAAAAACGGCGTAAGTTTGCATTTACGCGCATATCTTACGTTCTGACCACATCTGGACAACCAAAATTTTTGTAGACACTAAAATATTTTTTATTTTAGTGATCGGCATGCAAAAATACCATTCGTCGCTTAATTTGGATCATTTTTGCGTCCGTTCGAGTTTCGTCGTAATTTGACGAATAACGTGACCGTACGACCAAACGAGCAGACATCCGGGAGTTTTCTGAGCATATTTTGAGTCCTCTATACTTTGACCACCTTGTAGGGCCTTAAAAATGGCTTAACGGGTGTTAAAAGTGCCAAAAATGGGCTCAAACACATGCAGGGACCAAAGCTGTCAACATTGAAACTTATGCTGATCTGCAGATTTCAGGCGGGGCGCGTAAGCCTGTCCCTCAGCTTACGCGGGGTGCCTAAAAGTGCCCAGTTCCAGATTTTCAATTTTCAGCAAACTGTTTGATGTTCAGGGGCTATTTATGCAAATTTTCTTGTGTGTTAACCAAGTTAACACCTCTCCAAGGCTTCTAATCAGCTCTTAACACATGCATGGTCATGATCTTTTGCTTGGAGGTTACATAAACACATGTCTTGATCGTGTGAGTTTCCAACAACTATAAATAGTATGGCCATTTCATTGTTTCAAGCACCCTTGATCCGATTTCTCTAATTTGAAGTTACAATACTTCATACCTGAGATTTTAAGATCAAGTTCTCCCTAGCAAGGACCCTTTGTAAGCTTCCTTCGTTCTTTTATCGCTTTCCTAGCGAGAAAGTCTGTTTGATTTTCAGCTTTGACCAGTCAATGGTCAACAGAAAGTTCGTTTGAACTTTGTAACGTGATTGTAAACACGATGGTTATAATCCTTAGCGGTTATACCTACTGATTTCCACGTTAACTAGGCGTAGTGACGAGTCATAGTTTCGGTTAAAATGCGTTTTAGCACGCATTTTGCGACGGAACTACTTTTAGGTATCAAAATACTTTGTTTTGATACCAAATCAGTTTTCTAACTAGGTTAAACATGTTTTGACATTTTTAACTCGTCACTATTAGTTTAGTGCTTGTTTAGGGTCGTAAGTTAAGCGATCTAAACAACCGCTTAGACTTTCGAACCCGACCCGTTTTGTCGATCATTAGGATCCGACCAAGCATGATTAGTGATCATAGTTGCATAGGGAATAACCCCTAAGGTTATACCTTATGATCACCTAGGATTGGTTAGTTATTTGTTAAGTAGCTTATATGCCCATAGGAAATGACCAAAACACCCTTTTGAAGCATAAATCCGTATTTTGCCTATGTGAACATATTTTTGACATCTAAACTGATATGGTAACATATTTAAGTGTATTTGGGCATGTAAGACTTGACATAGCATCTAGATAACCATCCGACCAAAGTTTTGCGCAACCGACGCGTTATAGTAGCTTATACTACCATAACGGGTCGAAACGGGTCAAGAGCACTTAGGTAGACTTCCAAATCAGAATGTTAGCTCTATTAAATCATACCATATGAGTTCAAATACTCATTTGATTTATAGAACATCATTCTATCCTATCTCCCAATTTAGGATCCGATTATTAACATAGTTACCTATACAAGGTGCCTTGTTGATTCCGTGATACTTGGAGCTTAATTTGGTCTTATTCTCAAGACTAATAAGCAATCTCAAGTGAGTACATAGATCCCCTCTTTTACTATTTTCAATTTTTTGGGGTGATTCATATGTATTAAAACGATTTCGATATTTAAACGATGGTTTCAAAAACGATTAAGATGGTTTATATTAAACTAATAACGATTTCGATAATGTGAACAAACTTGTTGGACGTAGTTACATAACGAATGACATTCATTAGCATTGATCAAGCCGACCAGTATTAGGTTATGGTACCATAGGATCTGACAAATCCAGTTATCAGACTACACCCATGGTTTTGTGTGGGGGTTATGTAGGTAACGACCGAATCTGATGATTGTTAACTTACCCTTTGGTGGTTTGTTAATGCGAGAAGCGAGATAGTCGAGTCACGAAGGTTTGAATGTTATTAGCGAGACGACCAAAAGTAGTTTCACAATTAAAACGAGAACAATTTTGGGACGAGTTAAACGATTTGATACGATTTAAACGAGATAAACAATTGGTTTTGGGTAGTGATTAGATAATGGGACAGGTGTAGCATGATAAAAGCATGGTAGATACGCCGCTGGTACATCTTATATATAAGTGCTTTTATCATATTACATTTCATGTCATTATTTAGTTCACTTGGGAAACGATTTTGAAACGATGTCACACAACGAGGTTTTTGAAATGATATAAACCATACGAATTTCATTAACGAGTTTTTACGAGATATTTTATGAGCTGGTTTACTAAAACAAATGTTTTGGGGTTAAGAATCATGGCTACGAGATTTTATTAATTATAACCAATTTGATTTGAGTTGGTTAATTATGATTGAAATACTATATACTTTTCAAAAACAACGTTTTAATAAAGTATTGCAACATATAAACGAGCCATGAATCCGACACTCTTATAAAACCTATGTGCTCGCCAGCATTTCTTTGCTGACTTTGTTTTTACATATGTTTCAGGTGGTGTTGCATGATGTTGATTGCTAGGAAGCGTGTTCACTTAGGATCTGGACGTGGCTTTAGTGACATAATAACAATAATAGACGATATGTAGCTTGTTTGTTTAGTTTAAGACAATGTAATTTACTTAATGAATCAATAAAACGAAACTTTTAATTACCATGGTTTTGAAACGATGATTCTCTTACAACACTCCCCGACGTTTCCGTCATGGTTTCGTTTTTTTAACGCGGTCGGGGTGTGACAGAAGAGTTGGTATCAGAGCCAATGGTTATAGGGAACTAGGTTATTAGTAATGCTTTGACCTAGACTATAACTTTCTAGGACCCTAACACAAGTTTACTTGTGTTTAGATTTTAAAACAATACCATCACATATCCTTAGGTGATAACCACAACAAGAACACAATAACAAATCCGCTTCGAAAATTAATCATCTATCCTTGGATGATTGATTACAAGGTTTTGATCCCTCTTAGTTTTCAAAATCTCGTCAAAGTTTGGGTCTAAATAATGTGAAAACGTGCAAACTGGAAGAGTGAATGCTTGTACCCTGAGTTTTCTGTCTAAGGTTAGAGTGTTTGTACAAATCCGCAGTATCGAACCAGTCACTCTTACCTGGGAACTCTTGGGGCGAGTATTCACTTATAGGCGAGCATGTCTTCAGTGATACATTATATTGACCTATTTACTTTGATTTATCACTGCGTATCGTTTGTTTGTTCGAGGTAACGAATGAATGATCGCCTTCCTTGTGTTTTGTCGATGTTTTCAATACCTCTTTTGTTTTTCCAATTGTCGATCTCACTCGATTCCCCTGTTTCCTTGTTAGACAATGCCTCCTCGACGTGATGCTCAACCTTTTACTACTGAAGAAGTCGCAGCCCTTGTCGCTCAGCAAATGGTTGCAGTACTTCCTGGCGTAGTAACCCAGATCCATGAGTTATATAACAACAATAATGCACAATGTAGTTTCAAGAACTTCAATTCGGCTAAACCGTTGAAATTTTCTGGGTCTCAAGGAGCACCCG
The DNA here is from genome assembly GCA_030545235.1 of Helianthus tuberosus. NCBI lineage: Eukaryota > Viridiplantae > Streptophyta > Magnoliopsida > Asterales > Asteraceae > Helianthus > Helianthus tuberosus. Next base: position 26,176 of record JARYGA010053690.1, read on the forward strand.
CGCTCCTGCGGTGGTTTGAAAGTTTGGAAAGCATGTTCAGACAAGTGCAATGTCCGAATGAGCATAAGGTTGAGTTTGCATCCAGTGTGTTCGAGAAGCGTGCTCTTACATGGTGGAACATAGTGATGCGCGATAGGGGTGCCGATGTGGCAATGGCACAAACATGGGAAGAGCTTCGAGCTCTCATGATGAGAGAGTTATGTCCCCGTCACGAGATTCGAGCTTTAGAACGAGAATTCGATGATTTAAAACAAGATGGGGGAGAACACCGTGCTTATACGGATCGATACGAGGAGCTCAGTTTGTTGTGTCCTATTATGGTTACCCCGTTGGAAAAGGCGATTGAGAGGTATATCGATGGATTACCCGATTCTGTACAAGATATTGTGACAGGCAGTAATCCTACCACTGTCCGTCAAGCGATTGATTTAGCTGCTACTCTGACCGAGTCTCAGGTCAGAAAGGGTAAATTGACCCGTAAGGGTGATAAGAAGAAATCAGCCGATTCTGCACAAGACAAGGGTAAGGGTAAGGGTAAGGGTAAGGGTAAGGGTAAGGGTAAGAAGCAGGGTGAGACTTCTAAAAAGTCGAGGAAGCACAAGGCTTCCCAGAACTTTGCTGTCACCAACCAGAACCCTCAGAACCCACCAGCCCTACCTCCCGCGAAGAAGCAATATTCTGGTACCGCACCTCACTGTGCTCGATGCAAAGGTCATCATGTTGCCCAACAGGCTTGCAAGCAGTGAACCACGTGTGGGAGACTTGGGCATCTGGCCAACATTTTTCGTTTAGGCCAGAATCAGGCTGCTCAGGTTCCAGCACAAGTTCAAGGGAATGCTGCGAGATTCCCACCTGGTTCATGTTTCAATTGCGGAGAAATGGGTCATTTCCGCAACAACTGCCCGAGGTTGGTAAATGCAAATGCGAATCCGAACGAAATCGCGAATGTGAATCCCGCTCGTGGACGAGCATTCAATCTGAACGCGAATGAGGCGAAGGCGGACAACGAGGTTGTTAACAGTACGTTCCTTGTTAACAATCAACTTGCATCTGTTCTTTTCGATTCTGGTGCCGATAGGAGTTTTGTTTCGTTATCCTTTGAGCCTTTACTTGCGATACCTAGAACTAAACTGAGGAAACCCTTATCTGTCGAGGTTGCTACTGGTAAACCACTCGTACTCTATTCTGTTCTTCGTGGTTGTCAATTGAACCTCGATAACCATCTTTTTCCTATTGACCTCACGCCGATGCAACTTGGGAGTTTTGAAATTATCGTGGGGATGGATTGGTTAACCAAACATCATGCTGAGGTGATTTGTTTCGATAAGATCATTCGTATTCCTCTTTCGTCTGGCGATGTTCTGGAAGTTCGTGGCGAGAAACCATCTGTTGGTTTGAAACTCATGTCATGTACAAAAGCCCGAGGTTATTTACGAAAAGGATATGTTGCTTTTCTGGCACATGTCACCGAGGAGAAAGGCAAGAACAAGAGTATTCAGGATATTCCAATTATTCGGGATTATCCAGAGGTGTTTCCTGATGAACTGTCTGGTTTGCCTCCAGTTCGTCAAGTCGAGTTTCATATTGATCTTGTACCCAATGCCAACCCAATTGCGAAAGCACCTTATCGTCTTGCACCGTCTGAGATGCAAGAATTATCGAAACAGTTTCAAGAATTATCTGATAAAGGATTCATCTGACCGAGTTATTCACCTTGGGGTGCTCTTGTCCTCTTTGTGAAAAAGAAAGATGGATCTTTTCGAATGTGTATCGATTATCGTGAGCTTAATAAGCTTACCTTCAAGAATCGATATCCCTACCCCGAATTGATGATCTCTTTGATCAGTTGCAAGGTGTTACCTATTTTTCCAAGATCGATCTGCGTTCTGGGTATCATCAACTTCGTGTACTCGAAGAAGATATTCCCAAAACTGCATTCCGTACGAGATATGGGCACTACGAGTTTACTGTCATACCTTTTGGTTTGACAAATGCCCCAGCTATTTTCATGGACTTAATGAATAGGGTCTGTAAACCTTATTTAGACAAGTTCATCATTGTCTTCATTGACGATATTCTCATTTATTCGAAGTCTCGAGCCGATCACGAGCAACACCTTCGTTTGAGATTGGAACTCCTAAAGAAGGAACAACTTTTTGCTAAATTCTCCAAGTGTGAATTTTGGCTTAAAGAAGTTCAGTTTTTGGGACATATTGTCAACAAGCAGGGTATTCATGTGGATCCATCCAAAATAGCTGCTATTAAGGATTGGAATACACCGACAACACCCATAGAGATTCGATCTTTTCTTGGTCTTGCTGGATATTATCGTCATTTTATTTATAACTTCTCGAAGATTGCGGTTCCACTCACTTCTTTGACTCAAAAGAATAAGCCTTTTGAGTGGCGACCCAAACAAGAAGAAGCGTTCCAAACGCTAAAACAGAAGCTATGTGATGCTCCTGTCTTATCTCTGCCTGAGGGAAACGATGATTTTGTTGTCTACTGTGATGCATCCAACTTAGGCCTTGGTTGTGTTCTTATGCAACGAGGTAAAGTTATAGCATACGCGTCTAGACTATTGAAAGTTCACGAGAAGAACTACAGGAGTCTTGATCTTGAGTTAGGTGCTGTGGTTTTCGCTCTCAAAATCTGGAGACGCTATCTTTATGGCACGAAGTGTGTGGTTTTCACAGACCACAAAAGTCTCCAGCATATTCTTAACCAGAAGGAGCTGAACATGAGGCAACGACGTTGGGTTGAGCTCTTGAACGACAACGATTGCGAGATTCGCTACCATCCTGGTAAGGCGAATGTCGTAGCTGATGCGCTTAGTCGAAAAGAGCGAGTCAAGCTTCATTCTGTTCAAACTCTATCTGATCTTCAAACTCGTGTCCTTCAAGCTCAACAATTTTGTGTTTCACAAAATTTGATGGGTAAGGAATTACCACATCAACTTGAGCTTAAACTCGAAGCGAAAGGAGATGGTTTATTCTATTTCAAGGATCGTTTGTGGATTCCAAAACAAGACGATCTTCACACTTTAGTGATGGACGAATCTCATAAGTCTCGATATTCTATCCATCCTGGTGCTGATAAAATGTACAAGGATCTTCGTACTCAGTACTGGTGGCCTGGTATGAAGAAGGATATTGCCTTGTATGTATTGAAATGCCTAACTTGTCTCAAAGTCAAGGCTGAACATCAACGACCTTCTGGTTTGCTCGCACAACCAGAGATACCGGTTTGGAAGTGGGAGAACATTGCGATGGATCTCATCACTAAATTATCGCGTACATCTAAAGGTCATGATGCTATTTGGGTTGTTATCGATCGTTTAACGAAGTCAACTCATTTTATTCCGATTCGTGAGGATCTATCTGCTGATAAACTTGCAAATATTTATGTTGATGAGATTGTATCTCGACATGGTGTTCCTTTGGACATCATTTCTGATCGTGATGTTCGATTTTCATCTCATTTTTGGAAGACCATGCAATCTGCTATGGGAACCCAACTAAATCTAAGCACTGCTTATCATCCCCAAACAGATGGACAATCTGAGAGAATGATTCAAACTTTGGAGGATATGCTTAGAGCATGCGTGATAGACTTTGGTGGTAATTGGGATTCTCATCTTCCATTGATCGAGTTCTCTTACAACAATAGTTATCATGCTAGCATCAATATGGCACCATTCAAAGCTCTCTACGGTCGAAAATGTCGTTCACCTGTCTGTTGGAATGAGATCGGTGAAGCTCAGCTTACTTGACCTGAGCTCATTCTGGAAACAACAGACAAAATCAAGAAAATCCGCGATAATCTTGTGACAGCTAGAAGCCGTCAAAAGAGTTATGCAGATATGCGACGCAAGCCCTTAGAATTTCAAGTCGGAGACCATGTCCTACTCAAGGTGTCACCTTGGAAGGGAGTGGTGAGATTTGGAAAGAAAGGAAAACTTGCACCTCGATATGTTGGACCATTTAAGATTGTTGAAAGAGTTGGAAAGGTCGCCTAAAGACTAGAGCTACCTCCAAAGCTTGGAAATATTCATCCGACTTTTCACGTGTCCAATTTGCGAAAGTGTTTAGCTGACTCTAATCTTCACATTCCACTCGACGAAATTCAAGTTGATGAAACGATGCACTTTGTCAAGAAACCTGTGGAGATAACGGACCGTGCATTCAAACAGTTGAAGAACAAACGAATTCGATTGGTCAAGGTTCACTGGGAATCCAAACATGGCCCAGAGTTTACCTAGGAACGTGAGGAGCAAATGAAGGCAAAATATCCGTAATTGTTCGCACAAGTTTCCTCTAGTTAAAATTTCGGGACAAAATTTCCTAAAGTAGGGGAGACTGTGACAACTGTGCTCTGTAATCGTTGTACAATGTAAAACAATGTGAATTATCAATAAAACAATGATTTTTTGTGTTATTATGTGTGTAATTGTGTTTGTTGATTTTACAATTTGATTCGATTCCGATTTCAAGCTTTAAATCGCTTTCCGGAAAGTTATACGCAAACTGGTGCGTAAACGCAGTTAGTTTAACATGACAAACACTCTGGAATAGTGAAATAGGCTTAACATACCTTAAATAACCTTCACATAACTTAGAAATAAGTTTTGGATGGGTTGGTGTGTCAAAATCAAGTTTGTTCGATCGCAGGGACTATTTGTGTCAAACTGCGAAACTATGCCGATTTGTATAGTAACGAATAGTCTATAACTTGATCATAAGCTAAACATACCATAAATAACCTAAACATAGCTTAGAAATAAGCTTTGAGTGGTTCGGTGTGCGAAAATATGCTTATTTGATCTTACAGGGACTAAAAGTGTCAAAAACGGCGTAAGTTTGCATTTACACGCATATCTTACGTTCTGACCACATCTGGACACCAAAAATTTTTGTAGACACTAAAATATTTTTTTATTTTAGTGATCGGCATGCAAAAATACCATTCGTCACTTAATTTGGATCGTTTTCGCGTCCGTTCGAGTTTCGTCGTAATTTGACGAATAACGTGACCGTACGACCAAACGAGCCGACATCCGGGAGTTTTCCGAGCATATTTTGAGTCCTATATACTTTGAACACCTTGTAGGGCCTTGAAAATGGCTTAACGGGTGTTAAAAGTGCCAAAAATGGGCTCAAACACATGCAGGGACCAAAGCTGTCAACATTGAAACTTATGCTGATCTGCAGATTTCAGGCGGGGCGCGTAAGCCTGTCCCTCAGCTTACGCGGGGTGCCTAAAAGTGCCCAGTTCCATATTTTCAATTTTCAGCAAACTGTTTGATGTTCAGGGGCTGTTTATGCAAATTTTCTTGTGTGTTAACCAAGTTAACACTTCTCCAAGGCTTCTAATCAGCTCTTAACACATGTATGGTCATGATCTTTTGCTTGGAGGTTACATAAACACATGTCTTGATCTTGTGAGTTTCCAACAACTATAAATAGCATGGCTATTTCATTGTTTCAAGCACCCTTAATCTGATTTCTCTAAGTTGAAGTTACAATACTTCATACCTGAGATTTTAAGATCAAGTTCTCCCTAGCAAGGACCCTTTGTATGCTTCCTTTGTTCTTTTATCGCTTTCCTAGCGAGAAAGTCTGTTTGACTTTCAGCTTTGACCAGTCAATGGTCAACACAAAGTTCGTTTGAACTTTGTAACGTGATTGTAATCACGATGGTTATAATCCTTAGCGGTTATACCTACTGATTACTACGTTAACTAGGCGTAGTGACGAGTCAAAGTTTCGGTTAAAATGCGTTTTAGGACGCGTTTTGCAACGGAACTACTTTTAGGTATCAAAACACTTTGTTTTGATGCCAAATCAGTTTTCTAAGTAGGTTAAACATGTTTTGACATCTTTAACTCGTCACTATTAGTTTAGTGCTTGTTTAGGATCGTAAGTTAAGCGGTCTAAACAACCGCTTAGACTTTCGAACTCGACCCGTTTTGTCGATCATTAGGATCCTACCAAGCATGATTAGTGATCATAGTTGCATAGGGAATAACCCCTGAGGTTATACCTTATGATCACCTAGGATTGGTTAGTTATTTGGTAAGTAGCTTATATGCCCATACGAAATGACCAAAACGCCCTTTTGAAGCATAAATCCGTATTTTGCCTATGTGAACATATTTTTGACATCTAAACTGATATGGTAACATATTTAAGTGTATTTGGGCATGTAAGACTTGACATAGCATCTAGATAACCATCCGACCAAAGTTTTGCGCAACCGACGCGTTATAGTAGCTTATACTACCATAACGGGTCGAAACGGGTCAAGAGCACTTAGGTAGACTTCCAAATCAGAATGTTAGCTCTATTAAATCATACCATATGAGTTCAAAAACTCATTTGATTTATAGAACATCATTCTATCCTATCTCCCGATTTAGGATCCGATTATTAACATAGTTACCAATACTAGGTGCCTTGTTGATTCCGTGATACTTGGAGCTTAATTTGGTCTTATTCTCAAGACTAATAAGCAATCCCAAGTGAGTACATAGATCCCCTCTTTTACTGTTTTCAATTGTTTTGGGGTGATTCATATGTATTAAAACGATTTCGATATTTAAACGATGGTTTCAAAAACGATTAAGATGGTTTATATTAAACTAATAACAATTTCGATAATGTGAACAAACTTGTTGGACGTAGTTACATAACGAATGACATTCATTAGCATTGATAAACCGACTAGTATTAGGTTATGGTACCATAGGATCTGAAAAATCCCGTTATCAGATTACACCCATGGTTATGTGTGGGGGTTATGTAGGTAACGACCGAATCTGATGATTGTTAGCTTACCCTTTGGTGGTTTGTTAATGCGAGAAGCGAGATAGTCGAGTCACGAAGTTTTGAATGTTATTAGCGAGACGACCAAAAGTAGTTTCACAATTAAAACGAGAACGATTTTGGGACGAGTTAAACGATTTGATACGACTTAAACGAGATAAACGATTGGTTTTGGGTAGTGATTAGATAATGGGACGGGTGTAGCATGAAAAAAGCATGGTAGATACGACGCTGGTACATCTTATATAAGTGCTTTTATCATATTACATTTCATGTCATTATTTAGTTCACTTGGGAAGTGATTTTGAAACGATGTCACACAACGAGGTTTTCGAAATGATATAAACCATACGAATTTCATTAACGAGTTTTTATGAGATATTTTATGAGTTGGTTTACTAAAACAAATGTTTTGGGGTTAAGAATCATGGCTACGAGATTTTATTAATTATAAGCAATTTGATTTGAGTTGGTTAATTATGATTGCAATACTATATACTTTTCAAAAACAAGGTTTTAATGAAGTATTGCAACATATAAACGAGCCATGAATCCGACACTCTTATAAAACCTATGTGCTCGCCAACATTTCTTTGCTGACTTTGTTTTTACATATGTTTCAGGTGGTGTTGCATGATGTTGATTGCTAGGAAGCGTGTTCACTTAGGATCTGGACGTGGCTTTAGTGACATAATAACAATAATAGACGATATGTAGCTTGTTTGTTTGGTTTAAGACAATGTAATTTACTTAATGAATCAATAAAACGAAACTTTTAATTACCATGGTTGTGAAATGATGATTCTGTTACAACACTCCCCGACGTTTCCGCCGTGGTTTCGTTGTTTAAACGCGGTCGGGGTGTGACAAGGGGGTATTTATAGGGTTTCCGAAAGAGGAAAGGGGAGCATGGGTGACGGATCGGATGGCCATCCGATCGGATTGTCATCCGAACGGATGACCATTCGATCGAATGGTCATTTGATCGAGTGGCTCCGGTTAGTTTCGTTTCGATGTTTTGTTTTTTGTGTTGAGCGTTGCGATCCATTTCGAGTGAGCGGTGTGATTGTATTACCCATTAGTTACACAAATAATCCTAACTACTATATCTAACATACAATCACTAAAAATAACTTGCGTTTAGCGTTTGCGATTTAGATTGTGTTGCGATAGAGTTGCGATTGCGTTTGCGATTAATCACCTCAACATAAACATAACATGCACAAGTAACACATAATAGAACACACATGTAAAACAATATCCAGAACACATAATCCGAGTTGTGAAACGATAGCGATGCGATTAGCGATAAGTCGATTAGCGATTAAACTGCAATTAAACCTCGATTTGTTATAGATACTCCACATAATACAACTAAAGCAAACAATTAATAGAATTCGATTACAAGTCAAAAAGTACAACCAGTAGTTAAGCAAGGAGTGACAGATCGCAATTAGCAATCTTTTCTTCCTTTGACTTTGACTTGTACTTTGACTTTCCAAAATGCGGGTTGTTACAGATTATGTGTTGTGTGTTTTTTGACTATTTGTTAGTTTACAGTATAAGTGAGCAAGGAACTTCGGACGCCTATCGTCATTTAGATAGTTCACCAAAAAATGAGGGAACATCATCTCAACCTGATCCCTCATAATACTTACCTGATACTGAGGAAGCGATATTTACATTTAAGGCATAGTCTAAGGAACCCTTTACTACCAAGAAAAGATGTTGGTTTAATAGAGAAGCACATGAGAGAAGAAAAAGAATGAAGAAGTTACAACAACAGAGGGCGATAGTCTGAGCCAATAGGGAGGCAGATGCATAGATTCAGGAAACAGCCAGTAGGCCACTTTGGGAAGAGGAATTAGATAGACAGCTGGCCAATTTTCACATGTTAGCCACTACAGCAGTAGATGCTAACCTAAACCAAGTAGCCGAACCGCCACTATTACCTTTGTTCCCAGACCAACAAATGCTAGAACCTGACCAAGAAGATCTATTTCCAATCCCAGATGTAGATCCCAATGAGATTCCCAGAATTCCCCACCAAACCCCATAGCTCAGTATACTGACCTTAACCCTTTAGATCACTTTTGGAGTAGCGAATGGTGGACGCAGAGTGTAATAAGAAACCCATAACCTTATGGACAACCTATCCTTAACACCCTGATCCAGTACCAACACCCATGCCACCTACGAGCCAGGAAAATTTGGAGGAACTTCGCTCATTGGGTGACGAATTAGTAGAGGAAGGAGATAGAATTTGATTAATAGGAGAAAAGCTTATGTGGAAGCATGTTGAGCGCGACATACATGATTGGATACATGATACTTAAATATCTACATATATGTGTAATTTTGTACTTTGATATATATATATATATATATATATATGAATAGATACAGATGCATAACTACTAGTATATTTTAAATTTCAGCTGTAATTTGTAATAGATGCATATATATGAAAAAGAGTAAAGGTCGCAATGATCGACGTTTTTGACCAACTTGTTTGTGTGATTGTGCATGAGTAATTGTATCATTCTTATTCTGTGATAATTAATACTTGCTAAATATTTCCAATTCAGATGTCGAATGAAGTAAATCAGGAAAACCAGAATAATGAGAATAACGAAAACCAAATAGATAACAGTGCCATTCAACATATAGTAGCACAAGGAATTATAGATGTTATGCCTTATATTATCAAGACTATTAAAGAAGCAGAAAATAATAAATCTGCAACTGGAAGTAAACGTCAACACACTGAACCAAGTCACAGTGTGAATGATAACGAACCTATTATCCAAGCTCCAATTCCTAAAAGAAGAAAAACCGTTTCTTACGGTTGTTCTTATAAAGAATTATTGGCTTCTAAACCAATAGAATTCTCAGGCAATGAAGGAGCCATTGCAGCCTTACGTTGGATAGAAAAGACAGAAGCAGTCATAAAAATAAGTAAATGTGCAGATGAAGATAAGATATGTTTGCTTCTAATATTTTAAATAATGCAGCCTTAGAATGGTGGAATAATATTCTCTAGTCTAGGGGAAGTGACATAGTTTATAACATGAAATGGATCAACTTTAAGGAAATGGTTGAAAGAAATTATGTCCTCCTAATGAGAAGGAACAAATTGCAAACAAGTTCCTAAATCTTAGAATGTCTAGAATAGACTACAAAGGTTATACTACCATATTCTTCAAAAATATGCTAGGATAGTGCCAACCTTAGCCTCACCCGAACCAGTGTTAATCTCCCGTTATATTTGGGGAGTAATTAGTGAGATTAGACATGTAGTCAAGGCAGCTAGACCACAAACCATAGAAGAAGCAGTAGAACTAGCGAATACCTTGACTGATGAATTGGTACGTACACAAGAGGAAAACCAGAGAAAGAACCTAGCTCAAAACTTACCCAGGAATTTCGCTACGGTAATTCTTACCTTGGGAAAGGGACAGGTCCTTCGGCACCTTACTGTAAGTTTTGTAGAAAGAAGTACTCAGGGAAGTGTGCTGTGTCCTGCAACTTTTGCAAGTACCCAGGACAGAAGGAAGAAGATTTAAGGAGAAAGGCTAATGCCATAATATGCTACAATTGTGGAGAAGTTGGTCACATAAAACCGAACTGTCCGAAACTAGCTCTAGCCACGACCAACAAGGCTAAGACAACCGAAGCTCCTAAGAAGAATGCCAGAGCCTTTGTTCTGATAGCTGAGGAAGCCAAGATGATTCCGGATGTGATTGCCGGTACGTTCTTAGTTAATAACATAATTGCCAAAGTATTGTTTGACTCTGGTGCAAACCAAAGTTTTATCAATACTTCTTTCTAAAAATTTCTTGACCAACCCTTAGTCAAACTTCAACAATATTGTCTGGTAGAAACGGCAAACGAAGAATCCATTAAGATAAGTGAAATCTTGCAGGGAGCAAGAATAGAAATCCAAAACCATCATTTCTTTGCTAACCTTTACCCAATGATTCTGGCCGATTTCGATGTCGTATTAGGAATGGATTGGTTGGTAGCCAGTCGTGCCAGTATTACATGTGATTAAAAGACATTACAATTAAGTACACCAAGTGGTGAAAAGATCACAATCAAATTAGATAAGCCAACCCGATCGACAAAATTCATCTCTGTGATGAAAGCTGCAATTTATGAACGGAAAGAAGGAGTAGTATATATGATTTCCGTAATCATTAATACTAAAGAAAAAGAATTAAAAGATATTCATGTAATATCTAAATTCTCAGACGTTTTCCCAGAAGAGTTACCTAGATTACCGCCTGATAGAGAAGTCGAATTTAGAATTCACCTAATACCAGGGACGGCACCGATTGCCAAAGCACCATATCGATTAGCACCAATGGAAATGCAGGAACTGAAGAAACAATTGGACGAACTTCTTGACAAAGGTTTTATACAACCAAGTTCATCACCGTGGGGAGCACCAGTGTTGTTTGTCAAGAAGAAAGATGGATCAATGCGTATGTGCATTGATTATCTAGAATTGAACAAGGTTACGATTAAAAATTGGCACCCATTACCGAGAATCAATGATCTGTTCGATCAACTTCAAGGAGCTTGATTCTTTTCTAAGATTGACTTACGCTCAGGATATCATCAACTGAAAATATAGGAAGAGGACATTCCTAAAACTGCTTTCAGAACGAGATATGGTCATTATGAATTTACTGTCATGCCATTTGGTTTAACCAATGCACTAGCCGCATTTATGGACATGATGAACAGGATATGTAAATGATACCTAGATAAATTCATAATTTTCTTCATAGATGATATTCTAATTTACTCTAAGAGTAAAGAGGAACATGCAGCGCATCTGCATACACTTCTGACATTGTTGAGAAAAGAGAAGCTTTATGCTAAATTCTCAAAATGTGAATTTTGGTTACAAGAAGTACAAGTCCTTGGACATCTAGTTAATCAGGAAGGAATTCATGTGGATCCCACAAAGATCAAGGCGATTACTAAGTGGAAAGTCCCTGAATCACCAATGGAAGTACGAAGTTTTCTTGGACTGGCAGGATATTATAGACGGTTTATTCAGGATTTATCTAGAATAGCCATTCCATTAACTAAACTGACCAGCAAATCAGTTAAGTTTGAATGGGGACCGAAACAGGAAGAACCTTTTAAGATTCTTAAGCAATGGTTAACCAACGCACCCATACTCGCATTACCAGAAGGAACTGAGGACTTTATAGTCTATTGTGATGCGTCTAAGCTAGGATATGGATGTGTGTTGATGCAACGTCAAAAGGTTATAGCTTATGCCTCTAGACAACTTAAGAAACATGAAGAGAATTACACAACCCATGTTCTAGAATTAGGAGCCATGGTTTTTACCCTTAAGATTTGGAGACACTATTTATATGGAAATAAATTTGTTGTCTTCACTGATCATAAGAGTTTAAGGTATATTTTTGGGCAAAAAGAATTAAATATGAGACAGAGACACTGGATGGAAGTTCTTAGAGATTATGATTGTGATATCCAGTATTGTAACACCTCGTGATTTCATGTCCAATAATATATCAACACGTGTCATGGACTTAAAACGTGTAAAGGCTTGATTTAGAAGGACTAAAGTTGACAAACAAGGAATCTATGTGAGTAAAAGGGTTCAAAGTGTCAACAATGAATAAATATATCTTTCAATAACCCTACATGATGTTTATGCCCTTAAACGAATGAATCATGGATCATACGAAGCTAATTGTGGAAGAAAGTGAGAGATTACAAACTACAGGGGTTAAATGTGTCAACATGTTAAAAGTATACCTCTGAGTGACCTTTTAGCAAACCCGAAGCTTTGTAATGATTAATTATGCTCACGAGAATAAGTGATAAAAATTTCACAAGGTTTCGTTAAAGTATGAGAAAGTTATGACAATATTCGTATACGAGGGGTTAGAAGCGTCAATGTTGAAATTTATGACTTTTCGGGTGATCAAAAGTTAACCAAGGACTTAACAAAGTTCGTATATGTCTTGGAGCCCTTAAAAGTCAAGATAGAGGGCCAAAAGTGCAAGAAATAAAGGTAAAACCACGTTTGGAAGGACCAAGGACCTAAAGTGCAAATAACGAAACTTGTTTGGCCAGTTTTGATCATCCACACGGGCCGCGTAAGCCCAGGCAGGACCTTACGCGGGCCGCCTGGCACCCCCAGCATCAGAAAACACAGGCAGGTGCCTGTTTCAGCAGGTTACACTGTCTTAACTTACCATTTTTCGATTCTATGGGCTTGTTTGATGGTTTTTAAGGGCCTAGGGACACTTGGTATGATCTCATAACATCCATAGACCTTGTTGGAATGATCTTGAAGCTCTAAGAAACCTATATAAAGGCCATGGGTTGGGTTCTTCAATTGCTTATTCACTTGAAAGCTTCACAACTTGGTTTCTGGAGGTACCTGGAGCTCAAGCACCCTTCCTAGTGATCCTTAGTCGTGCATAGGACCTTGGTAAGCATTATTAACCTTCCTTAATTCAGTTTTGATTAGTTAATTAGTCTAAAGTCAAACCGTCGTAATTAAGATTTGACTTCGTCATTAATCTTAAATTATCCAGTCAAATTGCAAATTGAAAGTACCTATGAGTTGGTAATTATGTGGGCAATAAACCCTTAAAAGGGCACCCTCTGATTCCTACTCTAACTAGGTCAATTGTCGGGTCAAAGTTAATCTCAAAAAGTCAACAGAAAGCTTTTTTTCAAATTAATGCATAATTAGCAATGTAGAAGCTATGAAACATGTTTTTTCATTAATATAACTTGGTAATTAATGTAAGAACATGTCTAAACATGTTCAACTCGACAATTTTCAGTTTAGGCTCGGTTCGGGATCGAAAGTCGCATAGTTTGACTTCTGCTTTGACTTTTAGTTCTGACCCATTTGAGCATATTTTAGAAATTCCTTAGAGCTTTATTAGGACCAAGTTACCTATAAATATAACCCTCTGAGATTATACAACTTGGTTCATTAGTTATCCGATTCATATGCATGTTTCCGTTAAATGCTTAAATGTTGACTATTATGCCCATATGACCTTAAAATGTGATTTTTGAAAAAGTAAAATAGTAGAAACCTTCATTACTGATTTATAGATATGTCCCTAAAATTTGACATCAGTTTGAGGTCTAGATTAAGAGTTATGCTCAATAGCGTAATTAGAACGCTTTTTATTAATTAAACGGCGTAATTAGCGTATAGCCTATCTAAACCCAATTTTTGATACCAAACTTTTTAACCACTGATATAATATAATATTTTGGGATTTTTGAAGATTTTTATTTATTTTTAGGCTGAGCATAACATAGAGTTCTAAGCTTATTTCGGTATTGCCGGTTTTGCCCTTTTGGGCTATAAAATGAGTTTTACAAATCCTTTTGATACCAAACCTTTTTCTACTGATCTAATATGATAAATAAAATATTTTGAGCCTTCTGGAATAATAAAAATATCAGCTTTCCTTTGAAAACCCGGAAATGAATTCAAATCGCCTTTTTAAGCGTTTTAAACGCATAGTATGCATTAAAACTATTTTAAACATATAAGGTTTAATGCCTACTGATATTTTTAGTAAATAATTGTACTCTAACAGTAAGCAAAAGTTTTAAACTCAGATTTCTGATTTTGACCTTTTAAGCTTATGTGAAATTACCAAAATGCCCCTACGGTGCAGAGTTTGGTTATAATTGATAAATTTCACATATATGCAATACCCTACTGTTATAACTTATTAAATTAAGTATTTTTACTAATTATATCATACCTGTAACTCAGGTTTATATTTAAACTCTTCTATAACCTTTAAAATGACCAAAATACCCCTACGGGGCGTAAATTGAGTTTAAATCCGTTTTGGGCATAATAGAAGATATCTTACTGATGTCACAACATATTAAAGGCATATTAACTTAGGAAACTTGCATATGACTCATTTGGTTACTCGTTACGCACTTTTCGCGTTCGGATCGGCTTATGTAACTAGTTTTCATATATTAGCCGAAACGGGTCAAACCATATCGTTTATGTCTCAAAATCCAGAATGTGTTTAAGTTACCCATATTAAACAAGCATACAAGCTTGTCGGGTCAAAACCACATTCTAAACCGGCCTTCGCTTTATCATGCGTTTGAACCGTATATTCCTTTTGAAAACTAACCGGTCTAAGTCTAACCTTAATTAAAGACCCGTTAGGATTCTAATAGGTTATTAAAACCTTTATTCCAGATTAGGAGCCCAGTAAAAGCTACGTGCACTTGCTGTATTTGATTTATACTTTGCTCAGGTAAATACTCTTAACTTATTTTCCCTATACGGGCATGGGATACGGTATTATAATAATACCGCTTGGTCGGGTATGTAATCATTTAAATCGGATTGTGATTGATGTATTTACATAACTCGTTTTATTCTGTATTATTTGGTGTATGGCCTTTGGGGGTTAAATGACCATGTCCCGGATATCCTTGGCATCATTCAAAGAAATGGCCACGACCTAAGCACGTGGTGTAGGCGTACACCTGACAGATGCATTATGTAAAAACTGGTAATCCACTTAAAGGGAATAATCCTTGTGGGCATTATACCTGTGGCGTGTCAGTTAATCTAGACCGGCCCTGATGGACGACAAATAAGTAAAACTGTATACAAGATTATTTTTAAATAATTGTCCCAAGTTATAAAAGATATTTTTGCCAAAGTGCATTCAAATCAATTTTCAAACTCTTTTCAAAATGAGTCAGTTAAGTTGTATTTACCAGTGTAAACTGATGTATTTTCCAAAAAGGCTAAGTGCAGGTACTAGACGAAATAGGCTGGCTACTCCAGGCATCAATAATCAAGTCTCGCAAGCTCTAGATGTCAAAGTCTGTTGAACAGTTTTCCTTTTTATTTGATCCGCCTGTGGATCTGTTTCAACTATTTTGTGATACTTAATATTACAATTTATTCGTTTGAAATGAATCTATCTTTTGCTTCCGCTGTGCATTTATAATTTGTGTTGTTTGACTATGATGATATCAACTACGTCACGATACTCCCCACTGGTAACACGTGGAAATATCGGGGTGTGACAGGTTGGTATCAGAGCCAACACTGAGTGAATTAAGCACTAACCTTTTGTGTTTAATCTCAGTTACACAATTGCACATTCTTTGACTCTCGAGTCTAGACAAAGAACTTAGGACTTATCCTAAATCAAGTGTTCATCATAACATCAAATTCCACAAATTTATCACCATAAATCAAGTGTTCATCACTTCATCACAAAAACTCATCTAGCACATACATGGTTAGTTATTCAATCACTTATATTATGGCACTTAATCACTAAATTCTCATCTAGGGTTTGTCCCTACGCTTGTATTCATTAAAATCCTGTTATAACATTTAATATTCACTCTAGAATTTCATCTATGAATGTTCATCACAAAATCACAACATCATCAAATATCAAAATTTAACATACCATGTGATCTCCTAACTTAGGTGATCACGAATTTAGCTTGTCATCGATTTTTAATCCGTTTTCTTCTTTGATTCTGATGGATTTTGTGAAGTTAGGGTTTTTAAGAAGAACTCCTCTTTGGCTCTGTGTTTTAATCGACCAGAACACACACTCAGTGTGTGTGTTTTGTGTCAATTTTCTTTTTATCAATAATAGTTTCCAACTTGCTCATTTTAGTCCCTCAAATTCTTAAGTTTTATAAAAAGGGGTCCATTTCATGTTTTTCATTAGTTAATCAACAAATTATTAACTAGGTTACATATTCCTAGTTATATTTTATAAGTTTATGACCAACTTGTGTCTATTTATGTCGCAACCCCCGCCCCCTATCTGTCCCGGGAACGGGTGGCCGCGAGACTAGTTGTGGTGGTATCATTTTGTTTATCAATTTGGCAACGGAAATTTCATCAGGTCCGTAGTTAGAAAATGTTTATCAGAGTAAATACCACACTTCTATAATATTAAACATATTGGGATAAAACCCAAGTTTTCATTACAAACATTTTCATAAGGAAAATCACTATTTTATTGAATAAAACATCTTCTTTTATTTAGGTAACTTTTATAGCCACTTTTCCAAGCCTTCTTTTATTTAGTTGGCTTTCACATTTTGCTACCTTAAACGCGTTTAAAAACACTTTCTCAGTGGGAAATACTGGTGAGTGAATCCTAGTTTAATCAAGAAGAGTTTTATCCATTAACAGTATTGAGAGCTATCACATTGTTTATTTCTACACAATTACTCATTCAGTATTGTCAATCCTGACTGGTGGGTCATATTACCCATTGGCTAACTCGTTGTCCAATGGTAACGTGTTCCACATTTTGTAAACAAAACCCCAACATACCGGCAGTAATTGAAGAATTACAAAGACTCAATCACTGCTTAATCACATTGTAAAATATTTAAGGTTTTGTAAAAACAGTTTATAAAGAGGTGATTACTCACATTGTTGTCTTAGATTTCTTCTAAGGTTTCCTGGTGATTATCTATAATTTACACAATGCACACACGTTGGTATAATAAACCTTTATATTTACATTAGTTATACCCTCCCCGAGACGGCATTCCAACGACTACGTCGGGCAGAACCTCGACAGCCGTTACGGAACCCTGGATCAATCGGGCAGCGTATCTGATACGTAACCGGGGTTATAATAGTTACATTGGGGCAGAACTTTGTTAATTATGGGGGTATTATGCCCGGAAATCACTTATATTATCAGAAATTTCGAGAGAGAAAAAGGAAATGAGCGAATTCGTTTGAAGGCCCGAGCTCCCATTATATAGGAGCTGATTTGGGGTCCCTCGCGGCCCGCGTATACTTAGAGGGAGTCTTACGCGGCCCGCGTCATAGAGTGTCTAGGCCGTAGCCTTGTCCGGTCACGAGTATAGGTCCAACACGTGCTGCCACATGGCAGCACCGGGTGATGCCTCGTTGATGATCGCTCGCGGCCCGCATAGGAGGTAGCCAAAGGCTACGCGGCCCACGACAGCCTCAATTTTCTTATTTTTATTTTATTTTTAATGATATAATGTATTTTCGGCTCGGTTTTCACATACGGAGTGTATTTTAGGACATATAGGAGTATTTTATTATATATTAGGGTGTCAAAAAATTCAGGAGGGTTGTTATATCCTCCCCACCTTGTTTTAGAGTTCGTCTTCGAGATCTACTGGAATAGGTGTGGATATTTCCTTTACATTTCTGATTCAAGCTCCCATGTGTATTCTGGTCCTCTTTTGGAGTCCTACTTCACTTTGACCAGAACTAATCTCTTGTGCTTGAGGTTTTTAACTTTCATGTCTTCAATCTGTAGAGGCTTTTCTACAAACGTTAATTGTTCATTTACCTCTATATCCTTAAGAGGTACTACGAGTGATTCATCAGCTAAACACTTCTTGAGATTAGATACATGAAATACATCATGTATTCCTGCCATTTCCTCTGGCAGTTGTAGCTGATAGGCTACAGGTCCTATTCTTCTAATAATCTTAAAAGGTCCAACATACCTGGGGCTTAGCTTTCCCCTTTTGATGAATCTTACCACTCCTTTCCAAGGAGAGACTTTCAATAACACTTTATCTCCTACTTGAAATTCTAATGACTTTTGTCTGTTATCAGCATAACTCTTTTGTCGATCATGTGCTGCTTTTAGTATTTCCTTGACTTGAATAATCTTGTCTATTGTTTCTTGTACTATATCGGGTCCAGATAGTTGCTTTTCTCCAATTTCTGCCCAACAAACTGGCGTTCGACACTTTCGTCCATAAAGTGCTTCGAATGGTGCAGCATTGATACTTGTATGATAATTGTTATTATAAGAAAATTCTATCAATGGTAAGTGATCGTCCCAATTACCTCCGAAATCAATTACACAAGCTCTAAGCATGTCTTCCATTATCTGAATTGTCCTTTCGCTTTGTCCGTCCGTTTGAGGATGATAAGCGGTGCTTAGATTCAACTTGGTTCCCATTGCTTTTTGGAAACTTGTCCAAAAATGAGAGGTAAAATGACTATCTCTGTCAGAAACAATTGATAGAGGAATTCCATGTAATGAAACTATTTCATTTACATATAATTTAGCTAACTGTTCCATACTGAAGGTTTTTTTCATTGGTAGGAAATGGGCTGACTTGGTTAGTCTGTCTACAATCACCCAGATTGTATCATTACCTTTTCTTGTTTTGGGTAATTTGGTAACAAAATCCATTGTTATCAATTCCCATTTCCAAACAGGCATTTCTAACTGTTGCAATAAACCTGAGGGTTTCTGATGTTCAGCTTTAACTTGTGAACAAGTTAAACATTTTGCAACATATGCTGCTATATCCTTTTTCATTCCTATCCACCAGAAATTCTTCCTTAAGTCCTGATACATCTTATCACTTCCAGGATGCATCGTATACTTAGACTTATGGGCTTCTTCTAATATACGGTGGCGTAGGTTTCCTAATTTAGGTATCCACATTCTTTTCTTATGGAAGCTCCAAATTCCATCTGTTCCTTGTTCTTATTCCTTAATCATTCCTTTTAGTTTCTCAGTATCATCATTGATTACTGATTCTTGTGCTTTTCTAATATGTTCATTTAAATCTATCTGCAGATTTAATTTAAGAGAACGTACTCTTTTTGGCTTTTCATGATATTTTCGACTTAAAGCATCAGCTACTACATTTTCCTTTCCTGCATGATACTGGATATTACAGTCAAAATCACTAAGTATCTCCATCCAGCGTCTTTGTCTCATATTTAACTCCTTTTGCCCAAAAACATACCTTAAACTCTTATGGTCAGTGAATATGGTAAACTTACTACCGTAAAGGTAATGTCACCAAATTTTAAGGGCAAAAATTATAGCTCCTAACTCTAGATCATGGGTTGAATAATTCTCTTCATGATTCTTAAGTTGTCTAGAAGCGTAAGCTATAACCTTTTGACGTTGCATTAATACACATCCATAACCTAATTTAGAAACGTCACAATAGATTACAAAATCTTCAGTTCCTTCTGGTAACGCTAGTATGGGTGCATGGGTTAATCTTTGCTTAAGAACTCTAAAGGCTTCTTCTTGTTTTGATCCCCATTCAAACTTAACTGATTTACAGGTTAACTTAGTTAAGGGAATGGCTATTCTAGAAAAATCTTGAATAAATCTTCTATAATAACCGGCCAATCCTAAGAAACTTCTAACCTCGATTGGTGACTCAGGGGTTTTCCACTTGGTAATTGCCTCGCTCTTGGTGGGATCTACATTAATTCCTTCATGATTAACTAGATGTCCAAGAAATTGTACATGTTCTAACCAAAACTCACATTTCAAAAACTTAGCATAAAGCTTTTCTCTTCTTAGTAAACTTAGAAGTGCGTGCAGATGGGCTGCATGTTCCTCTTTACTTTTAGAATAAATAAGAATATCATCTATAAAGACAATTATGAATTTATCCAAATATGGCTTACATATTCGGTTCATCATATCCATAAATGCAGCTGGGGCATTGGTTAAACCAAATGACATGACAGTAAATTCATAATGGTCATACCTTGTTCTGAAAGCGTTCTTAGGACTGTCCTCTTCCTGTACCTTTAATTGATGATATCCTGACCTTAAATCGATTTTAGAGAAAAATCGTGCTCCTTGCAATTGATCAAACAGATCATATATTCTTGGTAATGGATACCGATTCTTAATCGTGACCTTGTTCAATTCACGGTAGTCAATGCACATACACATTGATCCGTCCTTCTTTTTGACGAATAAAATCGATGCTCCCCATGGCGATGAGCTTGGCTTATGAATCCCTTCTCCAATAATTCATCTAATTGTTTCTTCAGTTCCTTCATTTCTGTGGGTGCCGAACGGTAAGGTGCTTTGGCAATTGGTCCGGTTCCTGGTATTAAGTGGATTCTGAATTCAACTTCCCTATCTGGAGGTTGTCCTGGTAGCTCTTCTGGAAATACATCTAAAAACTGGGATACTACTGGAATATCCTTTAATTCTTTTCCTTTAGTATTAGTGATTATAGAAATCAAATACACTAATGATCCTTTCTTTATATAACTTGCCGTTTTCATCACAGAGATGAATTTTTTGGATTTAGAGGTTTTATTTCCTTTAATTGTGATCTTTTCACCTCTTGGTGAATTTACTTGAATTGACTTTTGAACACATAAAATACTGGCTTTATTGGCTATTAACCAATCCATTCCTAACACAACATCAAATCCTGCCAGATTCATTGGGTAAAGGTTTGCAATAAATTTCTGATTTAAAATTTCTATTCTTGCTCCCTGCAAGATTTCTGAAATCTTAATGGTTTCCCCATTTGCTGTCTCTACTAGACATTCTTGTGGGAGTTTAGTTAATGATTGATTAAGAAGTTTGCAAAATGAAGTATTAATAAAACTTTGGTTCGCACTAGAGTCAAAAAATAATTTAGCAAAAACATCATTAACTAAAAACGTACCAGTGATCACATCCGGGATCATATTTGCTTCTTCTGCAGTCAGAACAAATGCTCTAGCATTTTTAGTATTCTTGGTGTTCATGGCTGGAGCTATTTTTGGACAGTCAGGCTTGATATGACCTTGTTCTCCGTAGTTGTAGCATATCCTGTTGTTAGGCTTTTTCCTGTAGTCTTCCTCCTTATGTCCGGATATTTTGCAAAAGTTACAGTATATGGAGCATCTTCCTAAACGCTTCCTTTTGCAATACTTACAGTAGGGTGCAGAGGTAGAACCTATATTTCTCCCTCGGTTAGAATTTCCAGAACGGAATTCTTGGGTAAGCTTCGGGGTTAGGTTCTTCCTTTGATCCTCTTCTCGTGTACGGACTAATTCATCTGTCAAAGTGTTGGCTAGTTCTACAGCTTCTTCTATGGTTTGAGGTCTAGCTGCCTTGACTACATGTCTAATCTCTCCAATTAATCCCCAGATGTAACGGGAGATTAATACTGGTTCTGGTGAAGCAAGGGTTGGTACTATTCGGGCATATTCAAAGAATAATGTAATATAACCCTTACTATCTACCCCAATCATCCTAAGGTTTAGAAATTTGTTTGCTATCTATTCCCTTTCATTAGGAGGATAGAATTTCCTTTCTACCATGTTTTTAAACTCCTCCCATTCCATATTGTAAGTTCTATCACTTCCCCTAGACTGGAGGATAGTGTTCCACCATTCTAGTGCTGAATTCTTAAACAAATTGGAAGCAAACATTATCTTATCCTCTTCTGCACATTTACTTATTCTTAAGACTGCCTCAGTCTTTTCTATCCAGCGTAGAGATGCAACGGCCCTTCATTGCCCGAGAATTCCATTGGTTTACAAGACCAGAATTCTTTATAAGAACAACCGTAAGACACGGTTCTTCTTCTTTTGGGAATGGGCACTTGAAGTACGGGTCCATTGTTCACGCTGTGTTCAGATTCAGGGGGTCGTTTGCTATCATGCTTACTTTTATTTTCCGCTTCCTTAACCGTTTTGATAATATATGGCATCGCATCTATTATCCCTTGTGCCACTATATGTTGCATGGCACTGTTATCCACTTGATTTCCATTATTGTTGTTGTTCGGGTTTTTGTTATCCAGGTTAATGTTACTCTGGTTATCATTATTCTGCTTTTCATGGTTTACTTCGTCGTCCATCTGAATTTTAAACATTTGCCAATTATTAATATCACAAAATAATTAATAATTTATGCAACAATCACACAACACACATATTGGTCAAAAACGTCGAGCATTGCGACTTTACTCTTTCTTATATAGTATGCATCAAATACACACTAAGACTGGAATTAAAAATTACAACACTACTATGCATCGTTAACCACGAAGTGGTCTATACTACAACATATATTATTATTATCACACACACACACACACACATATATATATATATATATTACTACCAACTCCACCATCACCTTCACTGATCTAGATTCATCCAGTAATCCATATTGTGCTCGTCGTACTTCCAGACGAGTCGCTCTCCTACCTGCCTCATCCTTTCGCTACTTTCTAAAATCTCTTCTCCGAAAGTTCGGAGCTCATGCACATTCTCTGCACTCATTGGGGGTGCAGGTGCTGGTACAGGGTCTGGGTACTGGGTACTGGGGCATGGGATCCTCCTGAGGGTACGGATTCCCTAAGATCTCCCTAATGTATTCATCGTTATCGTAGTAGTAGGGATCTAGAGGGTCCAGACCTGGATAGGCTGCTAAGTTCGGCATGGGTTCTTCGTTTAGGTGGTAGGGTGGCACATAATCCCTATGATCATCGAACCATGGATCATAATCTGGGTCTAAGGGATTAGGGGCTGGTATCCTAGGTATCTCCTCAAGGTTGAAATCATGCATTTAGACTTGGTTTTCGGGGTTGTCTTCTATCTCCATCGGCTGAGTGGGGAACAAAGGTAAGGGTTGCGGGGCTACTAGTTGTTCCAGGTTTGGGTCGGCAGCTGTTGTTGCTAGGATATGAAAATTGGCTAAGCTTCTATTAAGCATATCCTGTGTATGGGCATCTGACTCTCACTTAGCGGCTGCTAGGACTCTCTGCTGTTGCAACTTTCGCATTCTTTTCCTACGCTCGAATGCTCCCTTACTGAACCATCCTCTCTTTTTCTGAGGGAATGGCTCTTCAGACTGAGCCTTAAAGACAAACATCCCTTCTTCCTGGTCAGCTGAATACCCAGAGAGGGCAGGCTGGGAAGAGGTACCTTCACTCCTAGGTGAATCGGACAACTGACGATATGCGTCTGAGGGTCCTTGATCACTCATACTGTAAACTAACAAATAGTCAAATAACACACAACAATAAAATACAATTATGCACGTATTTCCATAATTAATTTCCTAACAATTTGAATAATATTTCGGTGTCAGCAGAACACTTTTGTGGCTGAATCAGTGTCTTAGCTCTGATACCACCTTCTGTCGCAACCGCCGCCCCTTATCTGTCCCGGGAACGGGCGGCCGCGAGACCAGTTGTGGTGGTATCATTTTGTTTATCAATTTGGCAGCGGAAATTTCATCAGGACCGTAGTTAGGAAATGTTTATCAGAGTAAATACCACACTTCTATAATATTAAATATATTGGGATAAAACCCAAGTTTTCATTACAAACATTTTCATAAGGAAAATACCTATTTTATTGAATAAAACATCTTCTTTTATTTAGGTAACTTTTCCAAGCCTTCAGTGCTTTCCGATTGGCTTCTAGTTGGCTTTCACGTTTTGTTACCTGAAACGCGTTTAAAAACACTTTGTCAGTGGGAAATACCGGTGAGTGAATCCCAGTTTAATCAAGAAGAGTTTTATCCATTAACAGTATTGAGAGCTATCACATTGTTTATTTCTACACAATTACGCATTTAGTATTGTCAATCCTGACTGATGGGTCATATTACCCATTGGCTAACTCTTTGTCCAATGGTAACGTGTTCCACATTTTGTATACAAAACCCCAACATACCGGCAGTAATTGAAGAATTACAAAGACTCAATCACTGCTTAATCACATTGTAAAATATTTAAGGTTTTGTAAAAACAGTTTACAAAAAGGAGATTACTCACATTGTTGTCTTAGATTTATTCTAAGGTTTCCTGGTGATTATCTATAATTTACACAATGCACACGCATTAGTATAATAACCCTTTATATTTACATTAGTTATACCCTCCCCGAGACGGCATTCCAACGACTACGTCAGGCAGAACCTCGACAGCCGTTACGGAACCCTGGATCAATCGGGCAGCGTATCTAATACGTAACCGGGGTTATAATACTTACATCGGGGCAGAACTTCGTTAATTATGGGGGTATTATGCCCGGAAATCACTTATATTATCAGAAATTTCGAGAGAGAAAAAGGAAATGAGCGAATTCGTTTGAAGGCCCGAGTTCCCATTATATAGGAGCTGATTTGGGGTCCCTCGCGGCCCGCGTAGACTTAGAGGGAGTCTTACGCGGCCCGCGTCATAGAGTGTCTAGGCCGTAGCCTTGTCCGGTCACGAGTATAGGTCCAACACGTGCTGCCACGTGGTAGCACCGGGTGATGCCTCGTTGATGATCGCTCACGGCCCGCGTAGGAGGTAGCCAAAGGCTACGCGGCCCGCGACAATCTCAGTTTTCTTATTTTTATTTTATTTTTAATGATATAATGTATTTTGGGCTCGGTTTTCACATACGGAGTGTATTTTAGGACATATAGGAGTATTTTATTATATATTAGGGTGTCAAAAAATTCAGGAGGGTTGTTATACTTTATATACTACTTAGATTATGGCACTTAATCACTAAATTCTCATCTAGGGTTTATCCCTAGGCTTGTATTCAATACAATCCCGTTATAACTTCTAATATTCACTCTAGAATTTTATCTATGAATGTTCATCACAAAATCACAACATCACCAAATATCAAAATTTAACATACCTTGTGATCTCCTAACTTGGGTGATCACGAATTTAGCTTGTCACCGATTTTTAATCTGTTTTCTTCTTTGATTTTGATGGATTTTGTGAAGTTAGCGTTTTTAAGAAGAACTTCCCTTTGGCTCTGTGTTTTAATCGACCAGAACACACACTCGGTGTGTGTGTTTTGTGTCAATTTTCTTTTTATCAATAATAGTTTCCAACTTGCTCATTTTAGTCCCTGAAATTCTTAAGTTTTATAAAAAGGAGTCCATTTCATGTTTTTCATTAGTTAATCAACATATTATTAACTAGGTTACATATTCCTAGTTATATTTTATAAGTTTATTACTAACTTATGTCTATTTATATACATATATACAAACATATATATGTTCAAATATATATGTATTTAATATTTTTGGGGTGTTACACTTAAAATTCTTGTATCCTCGGAAACGACGCCAAAAACTTGACGTGGTCGAGCGTGGGTATAAATTTTAGATTATTTTAAGCACTTTTTACTGATGGATCAAGCCTTAAATTTATTAAACACGATACAATACTACCACTCTACACACGTTAGGGCAAGTGCACCCATCGTAGACGTAGTATAGTGATGGTAAGATATCGAGGTCGTCCAAGGACACAAGAGCTTTTAATATCGGCTTATCGTTAACGTCTAATCTAACCAAATTTTGATAAAAGTTTTGAAAGTTTTTTTTATAAAGATAAACTAGAAATAAAAACATAAATGAAAGGAAAAACAAATAGACAAGAAGGAATCACTTGGTTCCAACTCCTCTTTTATGTATCCTTTGACGATATCCGCACTTTGGGCTTTTTAAGAGATTATCTTAGTTATAGTGGCATCCCCTCTTGTGAAGGTGACGCTACCCTCAACCATATTGGTCTGAGTCAGCAGGGATACAGTCCCGCAAGGTCGGATTATTGAAAGATAATTAAATAAGTTATTAATGCCAAAAGTGGTGGGCCCCTCTTGTGAAGGCGACGTTACCCTCGGCCATATTGGTCTGAGTCAGCAAAGATACAGTCCCGCAAGGCTGGATTAAGTTTTAATAGTAGTTTATTTATAAGGGGTTCAAGCCGTTCTTACTTCCCCCGATTTGATGCTATCTTGTAACACCTCGTAAATTCATGTCCGGTAATTTACTAACACGTGTCCATACTCTCATTTGTGCTTGATGTTGGCCGAGAGGGACTATTTTTGCCAAATTAATGAAAGTATGAATGTGGAAGGACTAAAAGTGCCAATATGCAATTTTTATTGCCTTTGAGTGGTCTTTGCGGACCATATAGCCTTATGGTTTACGGACCGCAAACAAGAAAGATTATGTCTTCGAAGTTCGGACCGTAGAGGCTGGTGCCTTAGGGTCCGCAAGGAAGCTAATTATTTTGGGCGCGTTGAGTGCTTACAGACCGCAAAGGGTTTCCCTTAAGGTCCGTAAAGAGGTGCCAGCGACATAATTTGTCTTGGAGCCCAAACAAAGCTGCATGAAACCACTTCTCGAAACCATGGGCTTTATGGCTGCTCATGACACGTACTATGACACTTGTAATGATCCTCTAACACCTCACAACACCTGTGATGATCAGAATCATGATCTTCAAGTATAAATAGATGCCATTTCTTGCATTTCAACTTGCACCATTCTTAGAAACCTTCTCTACTCTCCTCTGGAGGTTCCTGAGCTTATAGGAGCTTCCCTCTGAGTTTTATTAATCCTCTTGGACCACTTGTAAGTGCTTCATCTTTGTTCTTTCAGTTTTATAAGCTTTTTATAACCAAAAGTCAAGCAAAACCGGTTTTTTCTTTGACTTTCGGTTTAGATCACTATGGTCTAGCCATTGTTCGAGTCAAATATGGCTACATGATCGTAATTAGGTAGGTGTTAATCCCTCAAAAGGTCACCTCCTACTACACACTTTAAAATATGAAAGATAGATGATGGTGGTGAGTGTTGGTGTTGTAGTTGTAGTTGTGGTGGACTGATGGCAACTATGAGAGAAGTGGTTTGCCAAGTGATGCATTTCTCTTGAACCAATCACCTCTATTTATAGCTGAAAATATAGGGCAAGCACAGCCCCGTGCCTACCTGGCACAACCCCGTGGTCTTCTTTTTCTCTCCCTTCATTAACTGCAGATTTTCAGGTCTTGTACTAACACGCCCCGTGGTGAATGTACTTGTTGTACTATCACAGATTCTGTGAATCCTAGAGTTGACCACAACCCATGTTGAGTTGGCTCGACCCCATGTTAGTTTGTCTTTTGCTGTTGTCTTTTTCTGTAGGGAATCTTGACTGGGCAAGGCCCCGTGCCTAAGCTTTTGTTTTTGTTATTTTGTTGTTTTGGATGTGGATGGGCGTTCGGCATGTCGTGTCAATCCTTGTTCTTTGTATTCGTGTTAGTTTCTGCTGTTAATTTGTTCCTTTTATTCGTTTAAGCTCTTTTGATCCTGTAAATTAAAAATAAAGAAAAAAACTAACTTTTTCCAACATTAATACTGAAAAAGGGTCAATTTTATGTATTGTTTAATGTAATTTTTATGTTGCATTTTTCACACATCACAACTTATATTTGTTATCTACTTGCAAGATTATGGAACAACATAATATTTTGGGTAAATTTATACAACAATTTTTTTTTGTTGGTACTCAAGTTTTCCTTGCACCACCGACCTAAAATTTGTATTTTATTTTTGCTAAACAAAATACACTTCATATTAACTTTTATATATTTTGATACAATTAATGTTTTTAATAACAAAATGGTACATATTCTAATAAGTTATTTCAAAACTAAAGAACTTTTGCATCTCATATATATACATGCTATATACATGTTGATGACTTTTATAATGAATATTCCATCATAACACGTGAGATAACGTCAACTCGTTTAAGTAATATGAAAAAATTGCATCCTCTCATTATTATTCATCCTGGCCCTGACTTATTTAAAAAAAAAAATAAACAAAATAAAGAACTAGCTTTGTCATCCCTACTTTTTTTATGGGTTAAATGCCATTTTAGTTCCTGTGGTTTGGGTTATTTTGCCAATTTAGTCCAAATGTTTCATTTTTACCTGTTGGTTCAAAAATGTTTCACCGTTGCCATTTTAGTCCACTGGGTTGAATTCAACCATTTTTTCTGTTAACGAGAAGGGCAATTTGGTCATTTTATATGTAATTCTGTTAACTAGAAGGGCAATTCGACCTTATAAAATGACCGAATTGCCCTTCTCGTTAACAGAAAAAAATGGATGTAGTTCACCTATTGGACTAAAATGGCAACGGTGAAACCTTTTTGGACTCACAGAAGAAAAATAAAACCTTTGGATTAAACTGGTAAAATGACAAAAACGATAACGACTAAAATGACATTTAACTCTTTTTTTATTGGACATCTTAAATCCGTCAATTCAATATGGCCAATGGTGCATATCCTCTTCTAAATTTTGAATCAAACTAGTTATAACAGCCGTCGCCGCGTTGCGGCGAACTTTTTTTGTTATTTAGTCTGTGTTTATATGTGTTTGAAATCACTACGAGCGCGTTGCATACGGAATCGCTGACAAGAATAAAAAGAAAATACATAAAAAAACACTAAAGTCATTATATTCTATTTTTTTAAACTCGTTCTCTTTTTTCTTACAAACTCGTTCTCTTTTTTCTTACGGCTAAAGTCATTATATTCTATTTTTTTAATCAACTGAGTGCTTTTTATTTTAATTTTATTTTCTTAGCAACTCATTATATTTCAACATTTTTCAGATCAACTGATGTCAAATACAGAAAATATAAATCATCTCAAATAAATTTGAAGAATGAAACACGAATCATAACAAAGATAATCGAATGTTAAAAATGTCAAATACAAACGAAAATAGAAATGTCAAATAAAGTCGAGTCACTATTGATCTCAATGCCAAACAAATTAAAAGCAAACATGTCAAAAAAATCAACCCGCTTAATGATTATTATTTATTCTTCTAGGTATTGCTTAAGGCATTTTATCAACAACTTTAATGATAAGTTTCGCAAGTCACAACTAAAAGCTTTAGCTTATCGTGTCGGGGTCACTAAGCGAGTTGATATTTTTTACATGTTTTCTTTTAATTTTTTAGCATTGAGATCAATAGTCTTTATTTGACATTTTTATTTTTGTTTGTATTTGACATTTGTAATGTTCCATTATGTTTATTATGCTTCATTCTTCAAATTTATTTGAGATGATTTATATTTTATGTATTTAACATTAGTTGATCGAAAAATGTTGAAACATAATGAGTTGATAAGATAATAATATAAAGATAAAAATCACCCAGTTGATATAAAAAAGAAAATGAAATATAATGAGTTTAGTTGATAAAAAAAAGAAAATGAAATATAATGAGTTTGTAAGAAAATAAAACAAAGATAAAAAGAACCGTGATTTGTTGATGGAAAAAATAAATAAAAAAATATATGATTAATTGAATAAAATTATTATGAACCAATTAAAATCTGACAAAATGTCTCTTTTTATTAATTTATTAATCCAATAAATATTTGTTTTTGGTACGGCAATCTAATAAATAAATGTGACAATGAATAAGTTAATCAAACGTAAGGAAAACACTATTTTGGTAAATAGTTTGTAGGAAACACCAAAATAGTAAATAGTTTTTCCCTCAACACCTTACTAGGAAAAAACTCCATAATCCCTCGGTAACTCATGGGTGAAGATGGTAACCGATGGAAATTAGTCGTGATCCTTCTTAGGAAAATATGGCAGGGGGTAATTTGATTTCTGACAAAATTTACCATTGGTTACTGACCAGGCAATCATTGACGGATTACCGACAACTCTTGCAACGTTGTCTTAAAATGTTTTATTCCAACAGCTTAGCCTATCGATGACATTAATTTGTTGGTAATCTTACTTTTTATAAAATTTAGTATTTAATTTATGGAATTTTCTGGAAACTAATAATTTGTAGATTTCAAAAATAAAAAGTTACTAACTTATAAATAATAAAAAAAGTGTACGGTAAACCATACAAAAATCTAAAAAGAGTAAAGTTAAATATGTAATTTATTTATACAAAATACTTTACTACAAGATATCATTGTGATTTTTTATTTAAAAAAAGCTAGCTAATTAGGGGAGGGATCAGAGCACCACAGTTTCACGAGATACGATTTTGCCGTCCGGTACGATGAGATATGATTTAGTTTGATGAGATACGATTTCGCCGTCGGGACGATGGGGGTGGGAGATTGGTTTAGTTTGATGAGATATGATTTATGTGAATAACCAGATTTGATTTGTAGGTGCACGATGGGGTGGGGGTTGGTTTAATCAGATTTGTAGGTGAGAGATAAATGTCAATATGTAGAAGAGGAAGGTAGGGTGAGGGTGGGGTAGGTTGTGATGCCCATTTGAAATTTAAATTATTAATTAGATTTTATATGTT
This sequence comes from Helianthus tuberosus, assembly GCA_030545235.1. Taxonomy (NCBI): domain Eukaryota; kingdom Viridiplantae; phylum Streptophyta; class Magnoliopsida; order Asterales; family Asteraceae; genus Helianthus; species Helianthus tuberosus. The sequence continues at coordinate 56,935 of JARYGA010053690.1, forward strand.
TTATTTTTTATTATATTATTAGAAGTAAGGAAAACTTAGCCATTTTAGACCAACTTAATTGAACAAACTAACTGTCATCCACTCAGAGGACAATCCTAGTAACAAGCGGGTAAACCACATGGAACATACATGCTATTTTAAAAGGTTGGGGACTAAAGATGAAAAAAATGACAAACCGCATGAATCATCCGGGTAATTAACTCTTTAATATATGTCAAAAAATTACTTTTATATTATTTATATTTTATATTTTATATTTTGTTTTTATTAAATAATAAAATATATTTAAATTAATTTTAAAGAAAGAATTAAAATAGTTTTTCATTAATTAAAAAAACGCACATAAAATAAATAAAAACCTACATGAATTTAAAAAAAAAACATACTTAAGCTATAGAACAAAACCTAAGGTAGGTTTTGACGTTTCTTGATTTCGGCACACACTTCCGAATGCATTCTTTTCCGTGACCGAGCGGTCCATCATAAGCATGGTTGTAAAAGTCATGCCTAGGCTCCGAGTACTCCCTGAGTACTCGCTACAAGTTAGGCTGCTGAGACCCGAGTATTGTTCGCCTTGCCCGATTACTCCTCGAGTAATCTCCGCTTAGGCCGAGTACTTCCCCGAGTACTCTCAAAACCGACAAGGAAGCGCCTAATGACTTTTAGCAACCATGATCATAAGTATATTGATGTTTTGGTTATATAGAAAATGTTTCATTTGACTTCGGAAGGAGTCCATGGTTTCCATAGTTATTGTTATATAACTTTTCATATACTCCTTATAAGTCCGTTGATGATGGGTAACTTCTGATACCGTCTTTGAGTTCAATTTACGTTTTCCTTTACCCCCGCCTTGGCCGCCGCCTTCACTTTCTTTTCACTGGTTGGCGAAGTAGTTCTTCAAATGGTAAGACTGACTAACTGACTAATCCCATAATCCGCAATCGGCTCTTGAGTATCATTACCGTCAAGAAAATCACCGTCTGTCTTCGTGAAGCCGAAGCGGACATGCTATAGTAGTCAGAACTGGATGTCCCCGTTCTGTCGGATGGGTGACACATCACCCCATTTCAGCTTGTTTTTAGAATATTCAACACATGCTCATATTTGAAATTTTGTTGCATGTCTATGTTGTATTTTGTTTTGTTTAGCCCCAAAACTTGATCACTCGACATTCCACTATGGTGACTCCACATGTTCATGAACATCCTTGAAAACTTGTTCACCGGAGTTATTATCATGTGCTAATGCAACTTTAAATTTTCGATGGTTCGAGGTTTATCACTGATTTCATTACAAAAATATTTATAGACACGTGCTTATAAATCCGTGGGTTTTTGGTTGTTTTCGATGATTGAGTCCCGAGGTGTGAATATATGAACGGGTGAGAACTTCTTCTTCGTGTATTAGCTATTTATGAATTACAACTTTTGGCTGATGATGACTCGACTTGTTGTCTCCCCTTTTTCTTTCTTTGATGACAAGGGTGTAGCCACCTGTGATGGGTCGGTGTCCCTGAAGATTATCGGAAGTAGTTCAATCAAGTAGAGTCGTTATGCATGGATGAGAATAAATTAAGTTGGTTCCTGATTTCACGTATTAGATCCGTCTTTATCGTTTTATTTAGTTTATCTGATATAGTCATCTGTTTATGTTATGTTATGTTTCCGTTGCAATTTCTTTTTGATGTAATCTCTATTTGAGGCATTGCCTAGTATTGAATAAAATTATCCGATTAAACATTTTACTTTGTGTTTTGTAAACTTGGGTTGCTCTATCATTGTGGTATCAGAGCAACCCAGGTTCTCTAATCGCTCTTAAACACCTCTCAAATCAGTCAATCTGCTCTCATTCTATTTTGTTGATTACTATTCTCATGGCTAATTCCAACTCTTGTGGTATTCCAACCACTCCACTTCCAATATTTAAGGGGGAAGGGTATGAATTCTGGAAGATACTTATGAAAACCATCCTATTGTCTCAAGATCTCTGGGAGTTTGTGGGAATAGGGTTTAACGAGAATGATGGAGACAGGAATCAGTTAAAAGAAAACTGAAAAAAGGATGCTCGTGCGCTTTCGCTGATTCAATCTACTGTTCACGATGAGATATTCTCTCGTATTGTTGGAGCAACCACATCCCGGCAAGTTTGGATGCTCCTCCAAAATGAGTATGAAGGTGACTCGAAGGTACAGATGGTTAAGTTGCAAGGACTTCGATGTGAGTTTGAAATAATTCAGATGAATGAAGGAGAGTTGGTGGGAGATTTCTTGTTAAAAGTCATGACGATTGTGAACCAGCAATGAGCTTATGGTGAAACTGTGACAGATCAGAAAGTTGTGGAGAAGGTGTTAAGAAGTTTACCAGTAAAATGAGATCATGTAGTTGCAGCTATTGAGGAGTCATGACGATTGTGAACCAGCAATGAGCTTATGGTGAAACTGTGACAGATCAGAAAGTTGTGGAGAAGGTGTTAAGAAGTTTACCAGTAAAATGAGATCATGTAGTTGCAGCTATTGAGGAGTCAAAGGATTTGAGTCGACTCACTTATGATCAATTAATGGGCTCTCAACAAGCTCATGAAGCTCGAGTAAATAGAGGAAGCCAAGTAGTTGTTGAAGAACAGGCTTTCAAAGTGAAATAAGAGACCGGATTGTTTGCTTAGGGAAGAGGACGAGGATCCTCTCGAAGTCGTGATTGCGGATGAGGAAGAAGTAAACCAAACATCTAATGTTATAACTGCTACAAGTTTGGTCATTTAAGCAGGGATTGTTGGAGTGAACCATAAGCTTCTCCTGCTATTGGTGATGACAATGAAGAAAAGGAAGGACAATTGTTTATGGCCACACAAGATGAAGAAGAACACCATGCCCTCATGATAGCAAAAGATGATGTAAGTCCTCCACATATCTGGTTTCTTGATAGTGGTTGTTCAAACCACATGACTGGACAACAATCTCTATTCAAGAACATTGATAAAACTAGTACTGTAGCTATTCGTATGGGTAATGGAAAGAGGATTAATGTAGAAGGAAAGGGTTTTGTGAAACTTGAGGTCACAGGAAGGAAATATAAGACACTAAGTGATGTTCAATATGCCCCTACCTTGGGTTATAATTTACTCAGTGTTGGACAATTGATGAAGGCAGGGCATAGATTAGTGTTTGATGATGGAGCATGCACAATAACAAAGAAAAATACTGGTGAAATTGTATGCATGATACCCGTTGCAGGTAATAATACATTTCCACTTGATGTTTCAAACTCAAACAATGTAGCATTTGCTACAATTGTTGATGATTCATACCTGTGGCACCTAAGATTTGGGCATCTAAATGAATGGAGTTTGCAAAGCTTAAGTGCAAATCAATTGGTGTATGGGCTACCTAAGGTAAAGAACTGAAATGTAAGTGAAGGGTGTGTTCATGGCAAGATAACAAGGGCTCTTTTTCCCTCTCAATCATCTCGGGCAACTCATGTGTTAGATCTGATCCATGCGGACGTTTGTGGACCAATGCCCACCAAATCATTAGGGGGTAGCAGGTATTTTTTTACTATTTATTGATAATGTAAGTAGGATGACATGGGTTTATTTTCTACAAAACAAGTATGAGGTGTTTGAAAAGTTTAAATTGTTTAAGGCCAAGGTTGAAACTAAAATGAATAAGAAAATCAAAGCATTTAGAACAGATAGGGGAGGAGAGTTTTGTTCTAATGAATTGATGACATTTTGTGAGCAAGAGGGTATAAGGAGGGATTTAACACCCCCCTTATACTCCAAAACACAACAGAGTATCTGAAAGAAAGAATAGAACAATAGTAGAAATGGCCTTGAGTATGCTACATGAAAAGAATCTCAGTAATGTGTTCTGGGGAGAAGTTGTAGCAACTACGGTGTATCTCAGAAATTTGTCTCCCATAAAAGCCCTTGATGAAGCAACACCATTTCAAGTATGGTATAATAGAATTCCGTTAGTTCATCATTTGAAAGTTTTTGGATGCGTGGCATATAGTTTGATACCAAAACAACAAAGAAGGAAGCTGGAAGATAAGGCATGCAAATATATCTTCATCGGTTAATCTCAAAGTTCCAAGGCTTACCGGCTATATCATCTTGTCAAGAGGTGTGTCATAACCAACAGAAATGTTGTATTTGATGAACATGCTAAGTGGAATGGGAAACAAGATGACAAGTATGGAATTCCTTCTGAATTTGTTAACATATGGGAGCCTAATGAAGGTGAAGATACAACTGCACCAGACAGTGAAAATGAGAGTAATGAAACAAGCCAGAACAATGCAAGTACTAGTAATGAAATAAGAAGTCCAACTGCAGCCGAAGAATGTTCAGACAGAAGCCGTGGTAACAGTGAAAATACAAGAATCAGGTCATTGAATTAAGTGTATCAAGCAACTATTCCATTTGAACCAGAACAAGTTCAACAACTGTATGAATGTCAGCTAGCTCTCTCTTCTGTTTAACCAAATTCCTATGAAGAAGCTGCTTCATTCAAACAGTGGAGGGAGGCTATGAAAGTGGAATTGGAGGCTTTGGAAAAACACAGGAGCTGGTCACTGGTTGATCAACCTGATGATAAACAAGCAATTGGCCTAAAATGGATATTTATAGTCAAGTTGGATGCAAATGGGCAGATTCAGAAGTATAAAGCTCGAATTGTTGCTAAGGGGTATGCTCAAGAGTATGAAATCAATTATGAAGAAACCCTTGCACCTGTAGCAAGGTTTGAAACGATTCGAGTTATTCTATCTCTAGCTCCACAACAAGGTTGGAGCATCTATCGATGTGAAATCAACATTCTTGAATGGGCCACTTCAAGAGGAAGTCTATGTTACTTAACCACCTGGCTTCGAAACAAAAGGGCAAGAGCACAAGGTATACAGGTCACATAAAGCACTTTATGGCCTCAAGCAATCACCAAGAGCCTAGTATGACTACATCAATTCTTATTTGAATCTTAATTCTTATTTGAGAATCACTAGTGAGCCTACTGTGTATGTCAAGAAAACTGGTAAATGTGATATAATCATCATATGTATTTATGTTGATGATATCATATACACTAGTTCATCTCAGTCATTGCTGGAAGAATTCAAGTCAAAGATGATAAGAAAATTTGATATGACTGCTCTTGGGAAGTTAACTTAGTTCCTAGGATTAGAAATCAATCAAACTTCTAATGGAGTGTTTGTGTCCCAAAAGAAGTATGCTACTGATCTTCTCAAGAAATTTGGGATGTGGGGATGTAAAGGTGTTGTAACACCTATGAATACATGTGAGAAGTTACAGGAAGGAAATTCTGGAAAGGTGGATGAAAGAAAGTTTAGAAGTCTGGTAGGAGGCTTATTATATCTAACTCATACAAGGCCAGAATTGGCCTTTGCGGTTGGTTTCATTGCTGGATACATGCAAACTCCAGCTTTGCAACATTATGGAGCAGCAAGAAGGATCTTAAGATATATTGCAGCTACTATTGATTTTGGTTTATGGTATAAAAAGGGAGTTGAAGTCAAGCTAGAAGGTTACGCACATAGTGATTGGGCAAGATCGTCTGGTGATCGAAGAAGCATTTCTGTTGCTTATGTGTTTTCAGTAGGAAATAGTGTTGTTGCTTGGAGTTCTAAGAAACAATCAGTTGTGGCTCTTTCATCTATGGAAGCAGAATATATAACAGCTAATGGTGCAGCCTGTCAAGCTATTTGGATGAGGCAGTTGTTAAATGAACTTGGATATAAACAAGAGCAGCCTACTGTAATCTATTGTGATAATGCGTCTGCTATATTTTTTTTTATCAAAGAATGCAGCAATGCACAGTCGAAGCAAGCATATAGATATCAAGTTTCATTATATCAAAAGTCTGGTGGATACTTATCAAGTTGTGCTAAGATCATGTCATACCCAAGAACAGATCACAGATTTGTTAACTAAGCCACTTGGACCTGAACAGTTTTGTTATCTAAGGGAGGCACTTGGAGTTAGAAAGTTTGAATTAATGGAGGGTATCAGAAGTAATTCAATCAAGTAGAGTCGTTATGCATGGATGAGAATAAATTAAGTTGGTTCCTGATTTCACGTATCAGATCCATCTTTATCGTTTTATTTAGTTTATTTGATTTAGTCATCTGTTTACGTTATGTTTCCGTTGCAATTTCTGTTTGATGTAATCTCTATTTAAGGCATTGCCTAGTATTGAATAAAATTATCCGATTAAACATTTTACTTTGTGTTCTATAAACTTGGTTTGCTCTATCAAAGATTGAGTGTTGGGGTGTTGATGCAAATTTGTATGACACTATAAATGTGTGTTTTGATTGTAACAGTTCCATAACCTTGTAAACACACACTTAAAGGTGAAATCGGATATGAGATTGTTATTTACACATTTCTATATTTGATTCTTCTATTCCTGCTTATTCTATACAAGATAAGCGTATACATAGGTTGCACACGTGTGTACGTATGTATTCGATCCTAAGTTAGTATGTGATACAGATCCGAGTGTGATTGGGACCTACACCGGGGTTCTTCAGTACGGCTACAAAAGCGACTAACCATGGTGCAACCATTATAATAGTCAAAGGGTGGGTCTCAAAGGGATGGTCCATATTTGTGCCGGCTAGAAAGATGGTGAACAGATTCTGATTTGGAAGAAAGATTGTTGAAATTAAGTCTGAAACAGTCAAGATAAGGGTGGGAGGTTGTGTAGAATTTCTTAGTCAATAGAATAAGAAAAACAAGTATTGTGTTTGCCCCTTATAAAATTGTTATGGGTTCAAATTCTTTCTAGCACAAGCTTAAATATTTTTAAAGGTAAAATAGTTGATACTAAAAAAATAAAAAAAAAGGCCAAATGTTTGGGCCAACAGGAGTCTCCAAACTTACTCTAGTTTAATCTCTCTTTTATTATAATATAATATTATTTATTTTTAAATTTGTTTCAAGTTACATAAATAGTCCTTAAGTGTAAAAAGAAATATTCTTCTATTTCACATAAAAGCCTAATAGAGTTAGTGTCGAAAGACGTTATGCCACAATATTTAAAAAATTGTGTTATTGGCAAAATCTAATTAGATATTATTATAAAGTAAATGAACAAGCGACATTTCGTTCATAAATTTTATATTTGTTCCTTTGTGAATAATCTATATCTATAATAAATAAAACCATTGGGGGACACATGTCACCCATTGGTTTAAGCCAAATAAGCAGACATGTCAGCACACATGTGGCATATCTAAAATTCAAGGATTGGACAAGCTTCTTTGATAAGTTTCTTAATCTCTCTCTCTCTCTCATCAATCATTCGCCTCACACTATACGAAAACCCTAAACGGCGATTTTCGTCTCACGTCTTCAACCGATCTTCTTCCCCGGCGATTCTTCTTATCACTGTTTCAATCGATCTTCTTCCACAGCCTTTATCAAACTCTTCACCTTCATCAGTGATAATCGACGGTAAGTATTCCGATATGCTCTTCTTTTCCGATTGATTTAAAGAATAAGGTTTGTTTCGATATATATTGATTCAGGCACTGAATGCTAGTTAAAGATCCATGTTTGATTGTCTGTTTGGTATTGTTTTTTGGCAAAAGTTTTCGCTTTGGTTTGATTGTATGATTTTGCTTCGATCTTTTGATGAACACAGCCCCTGTTTGTAGTTATTGTTTAGAATAAACCTCGATTGATGTTTTTTTTGTTTACTGTTTGAGTTTTTTTTTTTGATGATTGATTGATGATGATTATAGTTAGGGTTTTAATCGACGATATTAGGGTTAAATATTGAGTTAGTGAATGAATGTTAGTTAAATAATGAATTTATGTTGTCTGTTTGGTATTGTTTTTTTGCACAAGATTTTGTTTGGTTTGATTGTATGATTTTGGTTCCATCTTTTGATGAACACAGCCCCTGTTTGTAGTTATTGTTGAGAATTAAACCGCGATTGATGTTTTTTTTTGTTTACAGTTTGAATGTTATTTAAAAAGTCTCTTCATATGGACTGTTTGTTTTTTGTTTTAGATGAACACATTGATTGTTGATACTCAATATTGAAATTGATACGCCGAGTTTTGTTGTTTACTTTTTTTTACTAATCATTCTGTATAAGGAAGGCTTATGTGAACTGTTATTTTTTAATAAATCTCATATATGTTGGTTTATTGTTCCTAACATAAATTAAATTTAATTTTGTCATTTACTGTACATCGTTTGAAGGAGAGATGGTGTACGGATTCGCTGTCCGTGTGTGGAAGAACGACAAAAAATCGCTGGTTAGTATAGATATTATAAGCATTTATAAATTCATTGATATTATAATTGCCATTAACGAGTTTGCCTTTTCCTTTTACAGAAACTTCCTGCTGATTATGGTGAATGGATTAAGAAGTTTGCTTATCCAGAGAAGAATGCAGTCATTTGGACACTCAATGGGAAGATCTTTGAAGTCAAAGTGTTCAACCTTGCAGGCGAATATTATCTTTACAACGGCTGGTTGGATGTGGTCATGTCATTGAAATTACCAGATAATTCGTGGGTTGTTTTCCAGTATGAAGAAGCTTTGACTTCGTTCCGCCTGTTCCACTTTTATCAAGATATTTCGCTTGCGCCTTCTAACTACTTTTACTACAAAGCTGGACATGTCAAAGACTGAGACGACTCCATGGTAATTGATCATATAAAGTTGAAAAATTATTTTATCCTTACATTCATACATTGTTTTTTATTTCATGTATAGCATCGATACTGATATATGGTTATGTACTGTGTGTAGTATGTGAATAGGTTGTTTGTTCATCATTCCCTCCTGAATACCTGTCCATCATATCCTGTCGTTGTGTGGGGGGCTGGAAATCGCAAATGGTTTGTTAGGATGGATGTGTTAGACCATGAGCTTTACATTACTACAGGTTGGATTCGAATCAAGAAGGAGATGTCGATAACGGATGATCATTTGTTGGTTTTTGAAATGGTTGATTTCAATACGTTTGATTTGAGTGTTTATAGCTGTAAGCCTGCCCTTCTAACATTCCCACCAGAACTCTGTGTGATAAAAAAGAACCAACTGATGAGTTAATTGAAGTGTCTGATGATGACGTGCCTAATCCGATTGTTGAACCTGTTATTGAACAAGGTGACGATGACGAAGTACCGGTTACTTTTGTTGTTGACAATCATTTTGTAAGTTTCTATTATTTACTTATTTATACTTTTAATGTAAAATTTGTGGTTATATTACTACTATTTATTTGAATACCAGTGTTTAAGGAATTTTATTATAAAAATTTGTATTTTTATTTGTAGCGTCTGAAGAAGAAGTGGGCACAAACGCATGGCTTGGATCGGAAGATGGATTTGACCATCAAGGACAGCGCAGGTCGAACTTGGGACGTGGCTGTTGGTGTGGAGTTATCCCAAGGCTGTCCGCGCTACATTGTCACCGGTATGCGAGAGTTTGTTAGAGACAAATAGTTGGTATATGGTTCCCACTTTCATATGATATATGTTAAAAGTCAAGGTATGTTGCTTTACAATTGAGTTGGTGAAGTATGTGGTAGATGTTGGTAGTATATGTTGGACAAACAGGTTGTGGTTAGACAATGATTAGTAGTATTTTTTTGGTGCGGTCATTATGATGATCGTTATGACTTGATATATGTTGGTGATACACTGATACTTTTTTTGTGGCCATATTTATGTATGGCTATTATCATCTGTAGACTTAGGATGCCTGTGTCCTGACATTGTTAATGTTCTTTGCTACATTTTGGTGTTTATATTAACTTCCCTAAGACTTGATGACTTATGCATTTTAAAATGAAATGATCCAGGATTGAAATTGTGTGTTTGTTATAGTATGGTACAATTATAGCATTGAAAATGTTGAACAAAAGTTTTGGATTATGTTTGGTTAATTTCAATTGTTTAAATCAAGGAATGACATTGGTAAATAATTTTTTTAATTGTGAAGTTTCTGTTTTCAATTGTATAATTTTTTTAAAACTTTAAAATTTCTCCTTTAATCAAATATTTCTTTTGTAAATTTTAATTTAGTAACAGTTTTGACTTTCAATATTCTCTCCATCTGTTTCTTAATTGTGAAGTTTCTGTTTTCGAATTAAAAAAAGAAAGTTTGATATGAATTATAATCAAAATTCTTAATGTTGTTTTATTTATTTTTGGAAGGAAAAAACAGATTTTAAAAATTTAATATGGAAGTTTTTATGATCCGGCGGTTGATCGGTTATGTTTTTTTTTTTTTTTGTAATCATTGATTTATAAAATCCATTAAAATCATTCCACATTTAATTAATCTATTAACTTTATTTAAAAAAAAATCAAATTAAACCAAAAGATTACATTTATATACTACCAAATCATATCATAATTATAAGTAAATCTTAAAATTATTAAATTTTCATTATTATCATGTCCAACTTAATTTACAACTATTATTAAGTTTAAAAAAAGTAGGAAAAAGTTGAAAAGTAAAATTTCGAATATAGATATAGAATATAGTTTTATGATTATTTTAAATAAATTTTGTGTATGTATTTCGGTAGTTTTATGATTATTTTAGATAAATGTACTTTTTTAATAAATTTAGTTTTCTATTAATAATAGTTTATAATTACGGTAATTATTTTTTAATTTTCAAGTTTCCTGAAATTTTTAGAAATTGTACTAAAGTCAATCCATTTCTATAAATAACTCATTATAATTACGGTAATTATTTATTTTATTAATAAATTTAATTTTCAAGTTTACATAAATAATTGATTACTGATTTCTTATATATATTTACTTACTATTTACAATTTCTTTCATCATCAAAACAGTTTCATCATATTATGGTGATATTTCATCGAAATGGATGAAAATAATGCGAGTATGTTAAACAATCTTGATTGGAGATCCAAGTTGTTTACCATAAAGGTCAGAGTTTTAAGACTTTGGATGCGTGTGAATCCAAAGAGAGAAGGCGAAATACTTGCTATTGAAATGGTGGTGATGGATGAGCAGGTTAGAGTTTGAATATCATTTTAATTTTAAAAATATACTTTACTTTATTTCTTGATATTTATGTTAACGAATTTTTTATATTTTTTTTATTAGGGGACGAAGATGCAGGCTACTGTTTGGAACAAGTTTATGAAAAAACATGAAATTTTGCTTAAAGAAAACGAGTCTTTATATTTATAAATCTCAACTTTCTGTGATTAAGTCTAATTTCAAACACTTTGACAAGCAACATGCTATTAGCTTAAACTTTGATACATCTGTTAAAAAGTGTGAGAACTTTGATGGATGTGTGCATGGTATCTGTTTAGCATCATTTCAGTCCATTAAAGCCGGTGAAGTAGATGTCAACTATCGAGTTGGTTTGTACTTCATCATATATAACAACCACATCGGAAATTAACATAAAATATAAATATATATTTTTTTTAAAATGTTGGCTTTTGTGTTGAGTATATTTGGTTTTGATCAATTTTTTTTACAGATTTTATTGGATATGTAGATGAATGGTCTGAACCAGAGGCGACGAAAACATAGATGGGAAAAGATAGCAAATACATGAACTTGCAATTGCTGGATGAAGAGTCTGTTTATTGATTTACCTAATTTTAATTCATTGAAACTTTAGTATTATATATTTATTCTTTTATGATATCCTCTGATTTTTTAAATTTCTATTCATGTAGGGGTATCAAGTTAAACTGCACCTTATGGGATGAGTACTGTGATGAGATGTTTGACTACATTCAGATCCATAAAGAGGAAGTCCATGTTGTTCTTCTTGTGCAGTTTGGTAGTTTCAACAAGTATAAAGGTATTTTGCTGTTTATAATTTTCGCTAATTTTACATAATTTTTTGTATGCTTTTTAAAATTCAATATCCATTAATTTATATTAACTTTTTTACTCAGGGAAGACAATGCTCTCTAATGCTTTCTATATAACAAGAATGTTTATCAATGCTGACATAGAGGAGAGTCGGTCATTCAAAACCAAGTAAATATGGTTTTAATTAATATGAACTACTTATTGATGTTGTTAATCTTTTAATTTCTTATTTTATTGTAAACATGTTTGTGGAGAAGATATGTAAAACATCCTCTAATGGTCAGAAATCAATTGGTTCATCAGGAAGCACCAAGGTTGTAGACGACTTTTTAGTTAAGCATCCGTTTTCCAATTTCCGTGATATTACTCTGTTTGAACAGGTATGTATCCAATTTTAAATATTTTAAATAAATACATTAAAGACACTATTTTTATCAATTTATACTTACAATCTCTATTTTCCTACATTAAATTTCAGCCATGTGAGGTCGTAGTTGTTGGTACCGTCTTAGGTATTGATGATAAAGACGACTGGTATTACATTGGTTGCGAAGAGTGCAACCGAAAGGTGGAAACAACTTTGGTCATAGATGAGGCTGAAGACGGTGCTGAGGAACCCAAGTTTAAGCAGGTTTTGGTTTGCTCAAATCCTGAATGTCCTAAGGAAGTTGTCGGTGCGACACCAGTGTAAGTTAATTTTATTTGTTGTTAATTTATAATCGCTTTGCTTATATTACCAGTCTTTACCAATGTTAATTGAATATATTTTGTGAACTACTTTTTTTCCATTTAGTTTTAGGATTCCGATCAGAGTACAGGATTCTGCAGCTATTGCATCATTGACTTTGTTTGACCATGAAGCCAGAGAAATGTTTGGCAAGACTGCAATTCAGTT
>JARYGA010053691.1:0-30435 GCA_030545235.1 Helianthus tuberosus
CTTGATATGCCTAGCAGTTCAAGTGGTAAAAGACCTGAAGAGCCATTTAGAATGCCATTTGATGATGATTCGAGTGATGAAGATGAGTTTATCAGCATGAGAGATATGAAGAAAAGAATGGTTGTCCTTGAGCAAGATTCAATTCATAAAGATGCGAAGATTATTCAACTTGAAGATACGGTTGTGAAGAAAGATCAACAGATTGAGCAGCTTCAAGGAGATGTTAGTTTGTTGTTTAACATGGTGTATGACTTACGTGGAAAGTTGGAGAAGAAATTTGGACAGGAGTTCTCAGATCCAACTGATGTTGAAAACAGGAAAAAGGCTTTTGAAAGGGATGATGCTGAAAGAAGTGCTGCTATGGAACAATACTTTAAAAGAGTTATTGATCCTGTTGCAGACAAAGAGAAGGCTGAAAGAATCAAGAAGAAAAGAGAGTTTGTAATTATGAAGAATCGGAATCTAAATCCAGACGATGATGATGCTCATGCAACTCATCATTTAATGGATGTTGGTGAAACTCTCTATGATAAGGTTGGAAATCGTTCTGGTGTAGTTAGCTGGGGTTATGATCATGATCGCAAAAGATGGTGGATAAAAAGGAGAATTGGACTTGTTGAGTGGTACAAACATCCAGGCCAGTTTCAGTCATTTACTAAAGTGGATTTGACAAACTTGTCTAAAGCACCTTATGTAGATGATAAGCCTGGAGGAGTTGGATATTTGTTTTTCGAGAGGTTGAAGAGGGAGGTTCTTAAGGGCTTTCCTTCGATGCGTACTGCAGAGTCCATTGTTAAACCAGCTAAAGGCATTAGAGATCCATATACGAACAAGCGAATGAAGATTGTACGCTGGCCTGTAACTGACAAAGAGAAGGTGATTCCATTGGTGAAAAAGATACCAAAGGGTGCTCTGAAGTCCTTACATTTTTGGTCTTATGATGAGCGCTTAGGGCAGGCAGTGATTGTTTGTGATGATGATGTGTGTTTTCGCTTGGTGGATCAGATTGATTTACTGAATGTTGCTCATGAAGATTTGGAAGTGTTAGCTCGTCATCAAATTAGAGCTACTGAGAAATATGAAGAAATTGCAAAAGCTTGGACTAAAGCTGTTACATCATCTATTCATATTCGTACAAAGGGTTTCGGTGGTCTTAAGGATCGGTTGCAAGGTGATCGTGAAGGTTAAAGTGTCAAGATCCTGCATGCATAAACCTAGGGGGAGATTGTTGGAACCTGAAGGTTTATTCATGTAGGTTAGCTTAGTTTGAGGGTTGATTATGTTTATGTTTAAGTTTACATGTTTGGGCCAGTTTTGCTAGTGTTTGGGTTAGTAGACTTGTGTCGAAATGGGCCTAGGGTATAGTCTAGTTGTTTTGTATTTAAGCAAACCTCAAGTTATTTGTGGGGGGTTGATCAGATAGTGGGTTGCGACACAAGGGAGTCGAGAGATAGAGTCTTGTATCAGTCATCGTTAAACCGTGAATGCAAGATCTCTGGTTTGTGTTTTGATTGTTTGATTGTTTACTTATTTGTTCTTGAATCAACTTGTGATTGTTTTCCGCACCTTTACAAGTTAAGATCGATATCATATTGAAGGATCCTAATAGGGTTTTACAGAGCCGATCTTCAACATCATGAGCATATGATCAGAGAGGCGATAAGGGAAGAAGGAATTCAAAATGTTTCCAAATGAATTTTCTTTCTTTGAATATTAGAGGGTTAGGAGAGGGGGGTAAAAATAAAGCGGGTTGGGTTAAAGACCTTAAAAAAGAGAATGGGATTGATTTTATTGCATTTCAAGAAATTCAGTTTAATGACATTTCAGGTATCGAGTTCGAGAAATTCTGGGGAGCAGGCAAAATTGAGATGGATCATGTGCCAGCAGCGGGGAGATCTGGAGGAGTGGTTAAGTTATGGGATCCTAATATCTTCAAGGTACACGACTCTTTCAAACACCCTAATTTTCTTTTAACTAGGGGGGTTTTGAAGGGGAGCAATAAAGCGATAAATGTTATTAACATCTACGCCCCTCAAAAAGTTTCCCAAAAAAGATCTTTGTGGGAAGTCATTGGGGGTTTACTGGGTAACTTTTCGGGATGGTGGGTGATTCTGGGGGACTTTAACGCGGTCCGGGACGTGGAAGAAAGGAGGAATTCTAAGTTTAACAAAACTTGTGCGTCCAATTTTAATAAGTTTATTATGGATTATGGGTTGAGAGAATTCGAGATGAAAGGAAGGAAATTCACGTATCATAATGATAATGGCAA
Organism: Helianthus tuberosus; assembly: GCA_030545235.1. Lineage (NCBI taxonomy): Eukaryota > Viridiplantae > Streptophyta > Magnoliopsida > Asterales > Asteraceae > Helianthus > Helianthus tuberosus. Next base: position 2,270 of record JARYGA010053691.1, read on the forward strand.
CAAACAAAGCAAGATAGACAGGGTTTTGGTTTGCCAGGAATTTTTTACTGAGTGGCCGGTGGCCTGCTTGAGGGCGCTCCCTAGACTGTATTCAGATCATTGCCCGCTTGTGTTGTCTTGTTCAAACAAAAATTTCGGGCCCAAACCGTTCAGATTTTTTAACTCTTGGTTGGATAGAAAAGATTTTGATGAGGTGGTTAAGAAAGCGATTGAGAATTTTATCGGAGTTGGAGACCCAAATGTGCGGCTAATGGCAAAATTTAAAACGATTAGAGAAGACATCAAAAAATGGAAAAAAGAGGTTTTATCGAAGGAAGGGGAGAAAGAGAGGATTCTAAAGGAAGAGATCGATAAATTAGACGAGTGGTCAGAGGTTAAAGATCTATCTGAAGAGGAGGAATGGATCAAAGCAGAATGTATGAAAGATTTAAAAGAGCTGGAAGATTTCAAAATCAAAGATCTCAAACAAAGGGCCAGAATTAAATGGAACATGGAAGGAGATGAAAATTCGGCCTTCTTCCACGGGTACATCAACAGTAGAAGGGCTTCTAACAATATCCCAGGCCTTTTGATTGAGGGTGTTTGGATGACCAAACCGTCCTTAGTCAAAAAAGAGATTATGGGCTTTTTCAAATCTGCTTTCAAGGAAAATCACAAAAACAGGCCAACTCTTATTTGTCATAATATCAAGAGGCTCTCGGAAGAGGACGCAGAGTTTCTAATCGCCCCCTTTTCAAACGAGGAGATAAAACAAGCAGTGTTCGAGTGCGGGGCCGACAAAGCTCCGGGTCCAGACGGCTTTAATTTTAATTTCATAAAAAGGTACTGGAATTTATTTGAGAATGATTTTTATAACTTGATGGCTGACTTTTACAGAAAAGGTGCTATCGAGAAAGGGTGTAGTTCTTCATTCATAACTCTTATTCCTAAGAATAAGGACCCGGTGGGGATGGGAGATTATCGTCCGATCAATCTTATTGGGGTAATTAGTAAAACTATTTCTATGGTTCTTGCTAACCGCCTCAAAAAGGTTATAGGATCCATCATCTCGGAAAATCAAACGGCGTTTCTTAAAGGCAGGTACATTCTTGACAGTCCTTTAATGGTAAATGAGCTTATCTCTTGGATTAAAAAAGTTAAAAAAGGCTTTCCTTCTTAAAATCGATTTTGAAAAGGCTTATGATAACGTGAGTTGGGGTTTTCTGTTGGGTATCATGGGACAGATGGGTTTTCCTATCCTTTGGCGTCAATGGGTGGGAGGAGTTTTAGCTTCGGCTAGGTCCGCGGTTTTAGTGAATGGTTCCCCTAGTTTTGAGTTCAATTGCTCCAAAGGGGTCAGACAGGGAGACCCGTTATCTCCTTTTCTGTTTTTGTTGGTTATGGAAGCCCTGTCTAGCATTTTCTGCAAAGCAGGGCTTGAAGGATTTCTAAAAGGTATACAAACTCCTAATGATGGTCCGATTATTTCACATCTCTTTTATGCCGACGATGCTCTTATTTTGGGGGAGTGGGATAGAGATAACGTGACTAACGTGGCTAGATGTCTCAGAATTTTTTATTTGTGCTCGGGCCTTAAAATTAACCTGCATAAATCAAACCTATATGGGTTGGGGGTGGAAAATGGGGATGTTGAGGATATGGCTAATGTGATTGGTTGCAATACTGGTAACATTCCGCTTGCCTATTTGGGTATCACTGTGGGAGCCAACATGAATAGAATCAGCAATTGGGACCCAATTGTTAAAGTTTTTGATAAAAGGTTATCGGTTTGGAAGGCTAAAACGATGTCTATAGGAGGGAGACTTACAATGATCAATTCTGTTATGGAGAGTCTCCCTGTTTACTACTTCTCTTTATATAAAGCTCCGGTTGGTATTATTAAGAATCTTGAAGCGAAGATGAGAAAGTTTCTTTGGGCGGGATCTAATGATATTAATAAAATGAATTGGGTAGCTTGGGATTGGGTTACTTGGCCCAAGAAAAAAGGGGGGTTGGGTATTAGCAGACTAAAAGAAGTTAATGAGGCGCTACTTTATAAGTGGGGCTGGAGATACAGGGTTGAATCTCAATGTTTATGGAGGAAAGTGGTGGATGCTTGTCACGGTAAGTACATTCAAAGAAGTTTCCTTCCTTTAAACGGTAAGTATGCGGGATGTTGGAATAATATCGTGAAACTGATTTCCAAATTGAATTTAAATGGGAAAAGATTAAATCGGGTTATATTGGGTAAAGTGGGTAATGGGGATGATATCCGTTTTTGGATGGATACCTGGATGGGTGATCTTCCATTCGCGGAACGGTGGCCACATCTGTTTATTTTGGAATCTTTTAAATCTTGCAGGGTTTCAGAAAGAATTGATTCAGGACAGGGAAATGGTGTCTTCGCTTGGAAATAGGTAAGACATCCAGCAACTGATACGGAACTTAAAGAATGGCAGGAATGTATACAAGCTATCAACAGGGTTAGATTGTCAAACGATAGAGATTCTTGGATTTGGAGCATCGACAGACAGGATGGCTTCTCAGTGAATTCAGTTAAAAAGACATTAATTCATGATAGGGGAAACAACCAACTCCCAAATTTCAAGTGGTGCAAATGGGTACCCATTAAATGTAATATTATGGCTTGGAGAGGTAATTTGGATAGATTTGCTACCAGAGTCAACTTAAAAAGAAGGAACATGGAGATTGCATCGGTTATGTGCCCTTTCTGCGACGAGTATGAGGATTCTGTGGATCATTTGTTCACAGCTTGTTCGGTGGCTATAAGGGTGTGGACGGCAATTAGTGTTTGGTGTAAAATTCCCCCAATATTCGCTTTTGAATTCAAAGATTTATTGGATACTCAAAATTCTTTTCAGGGGGAGAAAAAGGCAAAAAAGATCATCAGTGGGCTGGTTATTATCTCGTGTTGGTGTATATGGAAAAGCATAAATGAGTTGGTTTTCAAGCAGATCAGGAGAAGCACACAGGATATATTGATAGAGATTAAATCGAGAGGTTTTGAATGGTTAAAGTATAGATCTTCATATAAATATCTAAGTTGGAAGGACTGGTGTATATATCCCTTGTATATGTTGTAATTTGGTCCTTTGCCCGTTTGGGTCGGGGACGTCTGTTTGTTGGCCTTTTGCCCGTTTGGGTCGAAGGTTTGTTTTAATGAAGTTTAATTTTCAAAAAAAAAATGTGCATGTGAGGGTCCCTATGCATATTTCGGTCCCTGTGCATATTACTTTTTTATTGAAAAAGTGGGGTTAAGATCAAAAGTTGTCAGAGGCTCTCAAAAGTGATTGGTGGGTGACAAAATGGTCAAAGCAATTTGAGCGTTTTAAATAAAACGCCAGCAACAAAATTTTTCAAAAATAACGCCGGAAAACGCCGGCCGTAATGGGGGTGGGGGCGTTTCCGGGCGTTTTTTTGCAATTTAAAAAAAAAACGCCCCACTACGGGTGTTCTTACTAACAAATCAATTGGGCCGAAGTTTACCATAACAATCTTGGGTGATGTTTGGCTGGGTTCATAAGAATAAAGAAAAAAGAAAAAAAAAAGAATTATTGTTTGGTGTGGCTTAGTTTAGGTGATTATAGTTTCACTACCTATTTTGTTCAATGAAGAAAAGACAAGATAGTTATGTTTAAGAAATGGTTGTTGGTTAATTTGAAATAAAAGAAATGAATTTTATAAAGTTGATTTAGAAACTTATAAATCTTATGCTTTACGGTTTCTAAAACTTAAATATTTTTAAATTGCAAATAATCATAAGTTTATTTTTGAAAGAAATAAAAATAATCATTATAAATGGTTTTATCAAATAAAAAGTATTACTTTTTGTAAAAATCCTAAATAGAATAAATTTGTATAATAGTTGGCAAATATGATATATAACTAGGTTATCACCCGGGAAATGCTTCCCGGGCTGGAGAAAGTTATACATGTCACCTATTATTTATAAGCAATACATACTTAAATAACATGAAAAAAAATAAGTGACATGTTATTTGAAATCAAAAAGCAACAGTTTACATTATAAGCTACCAAAGACTTCTTTATATACGACATTAGACGTCTTATTTGTTGGTCTTCCATCGGCATCGAATATCAATATTTTAACTCCTTCTCTCGTCTTGACCCTTGATAAAGCAACGTACAACTGACCATGAGTGAACACAGGATCTTTCAAATACAGACCAACTTTTGATAATGATTGTCCTTGACTCTTGTTAATTGTCATGGCAAAACAAACTGATAAAGGAAATTGTCTTCGTTGGAATTCGAATGGTATTTTTTTGTCGGACGGAATCATATTAAGGCTTGGAATAAAAACTCTTGTGCCGATATTACCGCCAGATATTACTTCAGCTTCTATTACTCGTTTGCCTAGAAAAGTAATTTTTAGCCTTGTACCGTTACATAAACCTTTTTGTTGATCGATGTTTCGTAGAAGCATGACAGGAACACCAACTTTAAGAACTAATCTATGATTAGGCAAGCCAGATATCTTAAGAGCATTCAAATTTTCTGTTGAGTATAAACCTTCTTGAAATGAATCAAGCATTTGTTCAGTTTGACATATGCTATCGGAACTCAAATACTCTTTAGCATCACCTGGAAATAACGAAAGCAATCGATCGTTAATTTCATGAACTACATCATTTTTTGGTGCTAGAATTGCTCGCTCAGAAAAAAAACCAGGATTCCGAAATTGTTCCATAATTGAAGGGTAGACGAAATCAATTAAGCTTTGTATTGGATCAGAATTATCGGTGATTAATAGATCATCTGGTATCTGAATAATTGCTTCACCATCGTTATCATCTCCCAACTTACCTTCACCAATATCAAGCAGCCATTTCGCAAAATCCCTGATTGAGTCCATATCAGAATTTTCAGCTCCAATTGTTAGGCGCATGTTTTTAGTCAACCTTAACAGCTTGCACTTTGACCATATATATGAAGAGCTTAAAGAAGCACAAACTATTTGTTGTCTAGTACCATTAGGAATAACTGGTAGGATTTGTCTAAAGTCACCGCCGAATACAAAAACTTTCCCTCCAAACGGAACATCAGAACGAAGACTCCTACCATCAGAAAATACGTCACACATCGTCCTATCTAAAGCTTCAAAGGCATGTTTATGGACCATCGGTGCTTCGTCCCATATGATCAATTGAGTTTCCTTTAATAATTTCGCGATATCACTATTTGGCTTAATATGACACATGGAATCTTCAGTGAGATTAATTGGGATATGAAAGCGAGAATGGGCTGTCCTTCCACGAGAAAGTAATAACGAAGCAATACCGCTTGAAGCAACATTTAAAACTATCTCACCTCTACATCGAACTGCTGAAGCCAAAGTCTTCCATAAAAACGTTTTTCCAGTTCCACCGTAACCATAGACGAAAAATAACCCTCCTTTACGGCTCGCAACAGCTGCCATTATTTCGTCAAAAACTGATCGTTGTTCATCTGTCAGACATTGATGCAAATTATTAAACTCAGCTTGTACTTCATCTACGTCATGTGATAGCTCTTCATTGATTAGACGATTAGTAGCATCACGTAAAGAATCATCATCAGGGAAAGGCATCGTATTAAATCCTCGTAACGACGAACCATTCGAAACTAAATATTTTTCAATTTCCAACAAAGTAAGGTTTTTAATTTGATGTTCAGGAAGCACTAAACCTAAAAAATAAAAAAAATAATTGTTGTTAATAATCAAACGGAAAAGTAGAACGTAAAATAAAAAGACAGCTAAGAACCTTGAATATTTGTTTCTTTTTGACGTCTGTATAAAATATCATCTGCTAAGTATTTCCACGTGTTCTCCCACACAAACTCTGGCCGTGAAAGTGTATTTGACAACAGCAAGGTAGCAAATAACGCTCGGAGATACCCAGCATGTCCTTCGAAACTTGCTTCTTTAATGGCCTCAACGTATTCATTGTCATCATCTAAGAGCCCCATTGCGTAGCAAGCATCTCTAAAAGTCGGGAATAACTGACCATTAACAGTACGTATTTCCTCAAAGGATCTGGGACCTCTAACTTTATTCAGAAGTATCCTCAAAAAATAAGGTTCACCTAATGCAGGAGACACAGAATGTATACGGCCAACAGTTTGGTACGTCTTACGTACCTGCCAACATCTATCTTGAGGTTTCCAAACAAATTTGGAAGGAAACTCGACATAAGTCAACTTTCTAGCATCTTCATTTGACTCGTTTAATTTCATCCATTCAACAAATATTGAAGAAGCAACCGAAGGCTTGCTTAACACATTATCAATATCGTCATCGGCACCATACACAACATTCTGTTGACCCGGCATATGAAAGGGAAGCCTCATAACTGTAGGATACCTATAATGAACCTCGTTTGAGAATATTCTCCATGATGCCTCACAAGCTGAAATATATCTACAATCATAATATTCCTTGATTTCATCTCTTGGCTTATCCTTAATGCTTGGATTTGAAACACCAGAAACAACCGCAGTAGCCATAACAGGGCCTTTATTAATGTACTTGAACAAATATTTAACTGAACCGGATTGATTACACCATTCTACATTGATGTGTGCTTGATATCTTTTTAGAAGTCTTTTGTTATATGGAACAACGCTTCTGTTGTCCAATCTAACACCAGATTTTATAACTATGTGGCCGGAATCTCGTCTTCGGTATACAGGGAAACCACTTGAATCAACAGTTGTATGTGTTGAAAATTTCTTTGGAAAGTTTTTTGAACATCTTTTATCAACCATGCAAGGACAATTCAAATTAGCATTTCCACATGGACCGTGAATCATATAATCACTTACCAACGAATAAAGTTCCGGATCTTCATTTTTATCGGGAATCTCAGCGGATATGAATGGATCTATGTGATCTACAGTAGGAAGTTTGTGATCGACCTTCATAAATAAGCATATATGTGCATGAGGAAGACCACGCTTCTGGAATTCTACCGTATAAACAACTAAATAAAAAGAAAAAAAAACAAATTTAGTACTTTATACAACTAATTGCAAATTATAAACGAAAAGAAGAAATGTAAAAAAAACTAACATACCAGCATTAATCTCACCGAGATATTCGGAATCCTTCAAATCTTTGAGTATGGAATCAAGCTTAATTTTAAACAATCGACACAATATGTCAGGCCTGTCCTCAGCTTTGATGGTGGAATCTTTTAGAAATCTCTTTACTTCTGGCCATTTAGGATTACAAGTTATAGTTATGAAGAAATCTGGATACCCGTACGACTTACATAAGGCCATTGCATCGAGGTAGTTTTGTTGCATGAATCTTGCACCTCCAGTAAATGAAGAAGGTAGTATAACAGCCTTTCCAGTGTCTTTTAAAGTTTGTTTACCTTTAGCTTTATGCTTCTGAAGATTTTCAAATGTCTCAGATCGAAGTTTTGTTTGTTGTCTCCGAATGAAATGTAGTCTCTCGCTCTCGATCATAGTATATGCATCAACCAAGAATTGTTGCAACAACCTTCTTCCATTAAGAATTAAGGAAAAACCATAATTTCTATCTTGGATCCTATATGCAAAAAATTCTCTCATGGTGCACTTTGGCTTTATTTTCTTTTGTGTCGCAGTGAAATCTCTATGGGGAATATCAATTCTATATCCATCATCACCATATGGGAAAAGCAACGGATATTGCAAAGCAAGATATGATGGATGTAATTCGCTAATACGCTGAAGCATTCCAGACTGAGTCTCCACAAGAATATCACGATGATCTATAGCTTTATCTATGTCTCCGACAACCAAAGCAGCAACTTCAGACGTGGTTGGTAAGTTATATGTTCTGCCATCTTTTTCTCTTTTATACATAAGACGAAGTTTAAGGTTGGCCTCTGGGGATTCGTGAAAATGGTCTCTGACCATCCTATATGTCTTAACCAACATATTTTCTGAATCTAATAAATTCCTCAAATACTGTATCATTTCAACATCAAGCTCTTTATCATTAGAGGACGAAGGCTTGCTTGTTTTCCTGACAAAATATAAATAAAAAACATAAACTTAATATAGCATAATAATAATAGAACATCGTTTTTTATAAATAAAAATAAGTAAAACCGATGGTGCTTATAATGAATCATACCCGAATAATCTCTGTCTGTTTGTTATTTCATTTTCAGTGTCATATATGTATAGCTGACAAAACTGAGGTTGATTTCCATTAGAAGGTTTAAGACTACCGATGCAATGATAGTTTTGGCCACTTATACGATATATAAATGGAGCGTTGCCCTTGTTAATAGTAGAATCAACCTTTCCACCCATAGATGTAAAAGAGAACATAGAGTTGTATCGTCTAATATTCTTCTGGAAAAACTTGCTTTTTTCATTTGAGGAAGAGAACAAATTTTGATAAGACGGATGCGCATCCTTTAAAGGCGGTAGCTCAACTTTACCATACCCACAACACATACTATAAGACAGCTTATTCATAGTTATTCGACCTTTTCCACCTTCTGATGTCCATAACTTTGCACTACAGATTTGGCATGTAACAACTTGGTCACCATGGTCCAAATAATCTATTAAAAAATGATTAATGGTTATATTGCAGTTTCAATATAATATATTACCTAAAAATATGAAATAGAATTAAACCTTTAGATACCCCTTTATAGGGGTCGTCCACTCTGACTAAAACAACATCATCTTCATCGGAATCCAAATTGACCATAGGTATAGGAGTAGTGTCACGTTTCTTGTGCTCAAGCTTACGTTTACCAGAAGACAACCTTGTAATTGTAGACGTACTACCAAATACAACTTGATGGTTACTAATATTGATGCGAGGAGAAATGGAATATCGACGATTGTCATTTGACGGTGTGGATTTGGTTCTGGAGTTATCTACAGGTTACATATTTGATCATAAATGTTAGTATAAGCATCTTGTTTAGTAAAATATAATATAAAAGTAAGAAAAAAGAAACATAAGACATACCTGTTATGGTTGAAACTAATGAACTTGTATGACTTATACTTGTATGAGGAGAAAAGGAGTATATGTTACGATCAGTATTATTAGAAGACTGCAGCAAACTTGAGTTCTCTGGAAATACGTTAGGAACATTTGATGCTGATGATGATTTCTTTGATCTCTTGTTATTATTAGAAGACTGCAGCGGACTTATGTTCTCAGGCAATATGTTGGGAACATTTGTTGATGATGACGATTTCTTTGGTCTCTTGTTATCAAGTATTATTTTTCGAAGCTTACGCCTTTCAGCAGGTGAATTAACTTAATAATTAAAAAGGTAGAATATGTAAGGAACATAAGAATTAGTAGCATTCGAAACATAAAATGTAAAAATTACAATTTTAATTAGATTTAACAGCATTTACCATTTGAAATATCTGAAAGAGGAGTTCTGATAACAGGACCTAAAAAAACACAAATATGAATACAAATTTAATATAAAACATGCATCATTTGTGGTTAGGGAAATGAAAACTGAATAACTTAGTATGTAACTTACTCTTAAATCTTTGTTGTAATGAATTCTGATCGTTTAAAGATGAACGCGAGTGATATGATCTTTTTGACATAGTATACGTGAATAATCACAACTTCATTAAAAACAACCACAAAGAAAATTATTAGAAAACAAAATTGTTCATATTAAAATTGTAGAATAGGTAAATGAAATGGAATTGGTGATAATTACATCTTCTATGTAACATGCACTAATGATGAATACATATACAATTACCTTCAGAATTTAGATACGGATGAACTGGAGCATAAAGAACTGAAATATGTGTATGAATGTCTTTGAAAGCGGGAACTTGTCTGTTTTGAATTTCATTAAGTATTATGCATAACAAATATTCTAATGCAAGATGAGAGGCTTAAATAAGGTCTTTTTTATATTTTGTATTAATTGAGATTATCTATTAAATTTGCTAAATTGATTTTCGGTTATATTCAACTATATACTTTCTAAATTTAGTTTAAACTTCCCATTTATAGATACTAAAAAATATTACAATATCAAGTTGTGAACTGTCAATTTTAAAACATTAAGTATAAATAAAAAGATTATAAACGAAAACACCAGAACTTCAATTATAAAAATTAAAATCGAGTCTAATACACAAAACAAAGATTGAAATCCAAAATCTTAAATTCGTGTGACAAAACAAAAATAAAAAATGATTTCTTCATTAGTAACTCTGTAGACTTCAATGAAAATCTTTCTCATCTTTTTCTTCATCAATCTTACGCTTTGTAGAACAACTCGGAAATGCTGGATCAACGTCATACAGCTCATACAGATTACGTTTACCTTTTGCGATATTCTCTTCCTGTAAATGCAAAATAATTTTTTGATTACTTAATTAAATATTTAACAATTTACTATAATAAGTAATAATATGTATTCCTAATAAGAAATATTATTACCTTTTTAGTCAAAAGGCTCTTTTTAACATGGGAAATAACTGAATAATCGCTACTTATTGCAGTGATATCATAAACTTCATCAAAGTTTTCAATATTTTCATGGGTAACTTGAATCTTATAAGCAAACAACTTCCCAACCAAAGACTTAATCTCCTTTGGAAATGTCAAATATTCATCGATCTGTTAATATTTTACAAACGTTAAAATAATTATTAGAGAATAAAAGTAATATAAACTGAAAATATACCGATTCATTATCTTTTAACAATTCATCAGCAGATTTATTCAAAACTTGTACAGCTTGATCATGAAATAATATAACATGAGTTGAATCAGTATCATCCTCAACTTCAATTTTGATCTTAAATTTCGGCAGAGGTTTTATGATGTCTTCAAAACATTCATAGTTAGAGCAGCGATAAACTTCATATTTCTTAAAATCAAAAGAACCATCAAGTGGAAGATATTCCTCAATCTCCATAGTAGCCTCATGCAAACACGTTGGACATGTCATGTAGTGCCAACCAAAACCAGTACATATATTCTTGATGATACCGAATATGATAAGAGAATTTGGCTAAAAAAAATTGGAAAATATAAAAAATAGTTAAAATAAATAATTGAAAATTTTAACGGAAAATTAATTACACATACCTTAGTTGTCTCCCATAAAACATCAATGCTACTGAAAGATGCATTGTTAAAAAACTCAGAAGACACATCATGAGAGTTTGAAAACATGATTGTTTGAAAATATAAGGCAAAATTCAATTTGAGATAATAGGTTTAATGTAAAACCGGTTGTATTTATAATGTTACAAAATTAGTTAAATTTGAAAAAGATTATGAAATAACAAATATATTCTATACCATAGATTTTGTAATATTATAAAATATGATAAAAAATTTAAAATAAAATTATATAAAATATAGGAATACCATTAAGTGTAATCGTATAGTATTTCTTTTTAATATTATTGAATAATAACCGATTTTTTTTAATTTTTGAATTAAAATCTCGAATCCCTTCTATATTTGGAGATGAAAATGAAAAAACTTGGTTTATTTTTTTAAATATTAGTTAGCAATTGTAATAAGTAATAATATTTGGAAAGATTTGAATGGCTAAAATATAATGAAATTTTAATGCTTTACTTCTATGAAATATTATAAAAATTTAGAATGTCTTAAATATGGAAAGTAATTAAAATTGTTTATATTTAAAATCTAAGTAATTCAATGGTTAAAATAAATAATATAGAGTTGTTTCTCATTTGTATATTAAATAACCAAAAGATAAATGATACAAACTTTAAAATAATACAAAATGTAAAAAAAAAATTGATTACATATTCGTTGCTTATTAATACACATCACTTCAATAACTTGTTCCAATGAAATACCATCATTACCTTTACTTAATCTATTATATCAAAATTTAAAAAAAAAATATTATCACTTCAACAACAACGAAGACTCATCGGTTAGGGTTTTCAAGTTCGTTTCTTACATAATCTTGCAGACAATCAAAGCGTACCGAAGAAAGATTGCTGTATAATTTCAAAGAAAAGGTAAGATTCGTATCTTCACTTTTGTTAATCGGTTAGTATTTTTTGGATCATACATTGATTTAATTAGATATTTAAGTATACATCTGATAGAGAATGAACAGGAAATCGATTAAAACAGAAATTCAGTAGTAATTATAGATTGCATGTTAATAATATCATGGATTTAGAGTGTTAACAAACTTGATATATGCTATAACTCATAAAAGGAATACATTTATACTTAAGAAACGAAGGCAATGGTTAAATTAATTAATTATTTTATAAAATTATGTAAACATTATGTATGTATGTTAAACAAATAGGTAACGGGAATACATAAGTAAATAAAGAATGGGTAACAAATAACTTTTTATTTTTACAATTCATCATAACATTAAAAATTATGAATTTTAGTCAGTATAAGATGTTTGGATGAATTATGCAAATTTTATGTGTTTTTTATAATTCTGGAAAAAACTTTAAGATAACATATTTAACCATAAAAAATATGAATTCGAAATAATATCTATCATCCAATGCAGTGTACAAAATGGTTCTATGGTTTGTTCAACTAATGGAAAATCCTAAAGAGCTTCCGTTGGTATGTCTACTTTCCGTTTCTAAGTTGATCAAATATAACGTTCTCACCATCTGAATTACTTAAATATGTTACTTTGTATCTAAAAAAAACTGTATAATGTATATATCAACGTTAATGTAGATGGTACCTGTTGCATTTGTTAAAAAAAATGGGGCAATGACTGGCAACATATGAACATAGAAGTTCGTAATGAAGACGGTAGACATTGGATGGTAAGACTTAGACACATGGATGATCTACCAGTATTAACAGATGGATGGAGGGCTGTTGTTAATAATCTTCATTTGTTAAAAAACACATGGCTGTTATTTAGAAGCATTGGGGAAACGGTGTTGGAGGTTTATCCTTTCATAAACAATGTGCATGGTGAATCATACATAACAAAGAACAACTACACAAAACTGGGTCTTACGGTAAGCGTACTGTTTGATAGTAAATTAAATGTGAACATTGTAGACACTTGAAATGAAATACATATTTAGTAATTATAATTATTAATATGTTTTCATAACTTGCAGGTAATTCCAGATGAATTTATTAACATGTTTTACAGAAACCACGAGCTAAACGGAATTTACCAAATATTTGCGGGTGGTAGGTACTGGGATGTAATGGCAGCTAAACTTCATGTTACTTATGCTTTTAAGGATGGATGGCCGAAACTGTGTGAAAGTTTGAACATATGCGATGGTGACACACTGATATTCGATAAGATTGGTAATGTGATGTTTCATTTGAGGGCATTCAGGAATGGAATCGAAGTTGGATTGGGTATTCAAAAAAAATCAGAAGATAGCGATTTCTGTGAAATAATATCTCAATCAACATTCCAACGAAATGCTTATTATGTAAGTATCTTCCAGTTTAAAAAAAAAAACTTTATCAAATAAATTTGATTACTAATATTTAAACATTTTATTTACAGAACTTTCTTGAATCTGATAATGGAACTGACACAAGTGGAGAAAGGTTGATGAATGAGGTAGTAGTGTATTATACTTTATATTTTTTTTAAATATTAATTTGATTAATGAAGTAATGTAGTTTTTTATTTTATGGTTTTTATATAAATTAAAATTGAATAAAAATTTCATATCAGGTTAAAGACATTGGAAGTGAAACTGAGAAGATGTTGAATACAAAAAAAGGAGTTGTAAAAGTTGAGCAATTGACAACAACAAAAAAGGTAATAATAAGTTAATATAAATATAACCCGCATTCCATATGATTAGTATCTATTTGATTTAGAAATTTATATGTTAATAGGTTGAAAACAAACGCAAAAAGGTTGCACAACTTATTGTTTCAACATCAAAAAAAGGAAAGGAAATTGAGCAAACTCCAAAAGTCGTCAAACCAGATGTTTCAAACTGTCGTAGATCATCAATAAAAAGAGAGGTAACAATTTATCTATTCAAAGGTGTAATACAAGTATGAGTGACTGATATAGAACCAAAATTAAAAAAATTTATTGGTTATTATTGATTATTGATATTAAACATGAAAGGTTGTTAACTACTATGAGAACGTATCGAAAGTTGGACAAGAAAGCCAAACCAGACAACATAGTGGAAAACGAAAGAAGGCTGAAATTGATCCAGAAAATTATGAGTTTACAAGAAAAGGAGAAAACAGATTGGTATGATAATTTGTATAATGAGTTGTAGTTACATAATGTATAAATTATAGGGTAAATTCTAATAATGTAATGTAACATATTTTATGTAGAGGCTTCCTGTTGAAGTAGCGAAGAGATCTGGTCTAACAAAGGAGCTTCATGCATTGAAGATTAAAACTTTGGATGGAAAAATGATGGAGAACGAAGTGGAAACTGAAAAAAATGGGGACGTACCACGTTACAAAATGGTCAAGTGGGGTAACTTTATGTCAGCAAATAGTTTGAAGAATGGTGACATTCTTCACTTCAAGTTTGTTACATCAACACAGGTGATGGAGTTAACAAATGTGGAACGAATTTAAGGCATGTTAAAGGATGGTAATAGTTCTACTTGGTGGTTTATGGGTTGTTAATGCTTATGGTATTTTGGGATACTTATATATTTGCATATGAACATGTTGTTGGTACTTTGTTTTCTAAATGTTTAGTTAATATTTCTGTATATGTATGATGTGAAGTTTTTGAAACAATATATAAATATATGTATGAATGTTAAAAATGTTGTTTATGTTAGGATTATATTGTATGTATGGTATAATTGAAATAGTTGTTTTATAGTTACTGCAAATATTGGAATTTTTGAAAATGTTGAACCATATTAATATTGGCAAGAATATAAATATATGATTTCTATATTTGAAATAGTTGTGAAAGAAATAATTCGGTTTTAGTTAATAGGTTATAATCTAAATTAACGATTTTCCATTCAATTTGAAATGTAAATTAACGATTTTCATGGTTAAAAAATACCTTAAATAACAAATCAATTATAAAAAATAAAATCTCATTTCCATTCATAAACGAATTACCATTTTTGAATTAGAATTCGAATTTTTTGTTTATTCAATTATGCCAAAGTTAATCTATTATATAAAGGATATACACCGCATATTCAATTATAGGTTTCAAGTTTTCCATAATGGTTTATATTCCTTTCGATATTATACTGTTTGAAATTTTAATTAGGCTCAATGGTAGATCCATTGATCAGTACAAATGTGTATGTAAACAATGGAATGAAGGGCTATCATCATGGCCGTTTGAATGGTTACACGTCAACTATGTTGAAGAATATCTGGTAATATATTACAGATGTCTTTTACTAACATTCAAAATTTAAATTACTTTTATCAACATTGTTCATTTTTACTTCAAAATCATTTGCGATTTACGGACGCAGGAAAGTCTCTGGGAGGATTGCCCATCGCTATATGGCGAAGTTTATAAAGCTTTTTTTCCTCCTGAATCGAATCGCAACAAAATAGAAGAATATGAGGCAATGGAAGAAGATAACACGATTGGTGAAAAAAATAATTAGTCTTCTGGAACATTTGAGTTATGGCTTCTATATTCGTTATAATAAGTGTTTACTATGTTTGAATAATATGTTCAGTTTTAATTTTTCTTGGATTTGAGTTTATAATTGTCGCATGCAAGTTAATGGTTTTTGGTTATTATAATATGTTATCTATTATATACAAAGTATCCATTTTTTAATTATGTGATTTAATAGGAAAACATCAAAATAAGAATTAATAAGAAATAAAAACTAAAAAATATGAAGAATAAAAATAAACGGAGGCACATACATTATCACGTAATATATGTGATTTATTAAGACAAAATAATGTATATTTCATTATTATAAATCAAAAATTGTGAATAAGTACTATGCTTAAAATAACATTTAAAAATTGTTTTATTATTCAAAATTAAAATAACCAATGAATAATCCAAAACAAAAACATAGAATTTAAAATAACTGAACTACTAATTCTCATCTAAAAAGTCATACTTCTGAAGCTGTTCAGGAGGCCAAAATTCTGCATAATACTCATTAACGACATAGAAGCCTTCGTCTCGAAGATAATCCTGAGTACAAAAATGTTTAAAATATGAAATTAATATGAAGACATTATATAATCATAACAAATATATTAAAAAAAGTATAAAATAAGATCTTACCAAATAATTTTCAACATAGGTAGAATGATGAAGAAGAAACTCAAAGGATGATAGACCATCACGCCATTGTCTACATACACATTTATAGCGATCAATTGATCGAGCATTTAGTCTTGTTAAAATCTTAAACAGAACCATCTCAAATGGCAAATAAACCATTGTATTAAAAATTTTAAAAGTTTAACAATCGATAGTCAATAGGTTAGAAATCTAACTTATATGTAGGAAAAAAAATTTGGGTTTAATCATATTTTGTATGGGCCTGGTCCGATCCAATTACAATTAATGGTTGTTCTTTATTCATATAGATATGTTGTATAATAAAAAAATTTGTTAGAAATAAGTTTAAAATCTTTTTACATATTAAACTATCTATCACCATAATACCATCATATCATCTAAAATGACACTTTGCATTATTTATAGTAAAGGTTTTTTTCTAAAATTAAATACAATAAATTAACAGATTATGTATATTTTGAAAGTATATAATCTCGATTTATGTATTTAAAAATACCAATTTGACTATGTTCAATGAGTTTATGCAACAAAAATTATAGCATAACAGAAAAAGTAACCAAATGACCTTATTCTTGTAGCATTTCGTACAAAAACCGATTATACAAATTTGGAATTGATTAGTTAACAATATTTTCGAAAAATAACATTTATTAACTTGCATCACCATTTTTGAATTAGATTTCGTTTCTTTTTTTTTGTTTATTCAATTAGGCCCAACTAATTCTACTATATAAAGCATCAACATAGCATCTTCAATTACATGTTTAAAAGCCCTTTCATAATGGTTTATATTCCTTTCGATATTATACTGTTTGAAATTCTAATTAGGCTTAATGGTAGAGACATTGAGCAGTACAAATGTGTATGCAAACAATGGAATGAAGGGCTATCATCATGGCCGTTTGAATGGTTACACGTCAACTATGGTAAACGATATGCGGTAATATATTATACTTATCTTGTACTTACATTCAAAATTTAAATTACTTTATACAACAATGTCTGTTTTTTCTTCAAAATTATTTCCGATTTATGGACGCAGGAAAGTTTCTGGGAGGATTGCCCAACGCTATATAGAATCATTTATGACGAGTACTTTCCTCCTCAATCGAAACGCAGAAAGTTAATGGAAAAATATTATGACGCAATGGAAGAAGATAACACGATTGGTGAAAAAAATCATTAGTCTTTTGGAACATTTACCTTATGGCTTGTTTGATCTTTATAATAACTGTTTCCTACCTTATGAATAATATTTCAAGTTTTAATTTTGGCTGGATTAAAAATAATTGTGATATGCAAACGAATGGTTTTTGCTTATTATAATTGTAATCTGTTATATAATCTGTTTATAATTTCGATTATAAAATTTATAAAATAAAGGGCTATTTATAAAATAAAAACTCATTGAAAACACATAAGAAAACAAAAACCATGGGTTGAAACAAAATACCACAATCAAGGCAAACAGTGAAATTGTTTATTAACTTCAACATACAGTGAAATAAGTTTAAAATCTTTTTACATATTAAACTATCTATCACCATAATACCATCATATCATCTAAAATGACACTTTGCATTATTTATAGTAAAGGTTTTTTCTAAAATTAAATACAATAAATTAAGGTAAACATTTATTTACAATTCTTCAATTTAAATTCAAAATAAGTAACAGATTATGTATATTTTGAAAGTATATAATCTCGATTTATGTATTTAAAAATACCAATTTGAAAAATTAAATAAAATGTAAACAAATTTAAATATCAACATTTGAATATGTTAAATTGTATTGTATAGAATCAATCAAAATAATCAAATAAATTATTTCAGATAGAATATATAATTTTTCTAAATATACGTTTAATTGTTATTTAAGAATAAGTAATGAGGTCAAAACAAATTTAATACTAAAAAATTACAAAACGATATGTAATAATTAAAAAGTACTATAAGAATATATTGTAATGAAACATATATTGTAATGAAATATAGAATAAATGGTCTATTTCTTTTATTTATTTTCGTTAATAAATAAAGTAAAATGAAGATAATGATTGTATAATGATTACAATAAAACAATATAATAAAATGTTTAAAAAAACACTAATTCAAAATCCATAAGACAACTAAAACATATGTTGAAACAAAATACCACAATCAAGCCAAACAGTGAAATTGTTTATTAACTTCAAAATCCAAGGATTATACTAAAAATCAAAACCACCAATTCAAAATCATAATAAACCCAAAACCATGTGTTCAAACAAAAAACCATAATAAAAAAGAAACAGTGAAATTGTTTTTAAAATGCAGGAAATTATTTCTCAGTCTTCGGAATCAATGTCTTAGAAAGACAAACAACTTCATCTTCGACGATTTCATCACTCATGCGGCGCTTTGTAGAAGAACAACGTAATGCATCATCTACTTCATAAACTTCACCTAGATTACGTTTTACTTCACAAGAAGACGCCTTCTTACTGCTTCCAGCTCCATTGGAGATAGGCGTAACATTGTCACCGGTGATTGACACATCATCCTAATATAAAAAACAATAAGTCTAAATCTAAAACAAATTAAGTCAAATAATATATTATTATATTACCTTAGTAACCTCACAAGCATTAGACAGACTGGCGGACAAAGGAACACCATAAGATTCCGACTGCTCATGCTGCAATTTCAAAATAAACAATAAAATAAAATACAAGTGGTTATATTTATATAGAACGATAACGACAGTAATATGAAACAATAAGAATTACATAATTACGAAGTAGACCTGGTTAATGTTGAATTTGGAGTAGAGAGCAGCAATAATTTCATCATCATTTGTTGCCATTGCAATACCGTAGTTCTCAACTTGATATTCAATGTTATAGTCGCTAACATTTATGACAAACGCATATTTCTTTCCAACCAATGTGTCAAATACCTCAGGATAGGGGTTGGGTATCTCACCGGAATTAACAACCTATAATTTTATACAACAAATTGTTACTTACTACGAGTACAAAAATGAATAACGGGGTTAACTAATTGGATTACCTGATCTTGGACAGCAAGTAAGTCTTTCGCCGATTTCTTAAAAATTTTGAAAGCTTCATAATCAAATAGCGTTAATGAAACAGTACCAGATGAATCTTGGACCCTGATAGGTATCTTGAAACTATTATATTAAAATTAAAACCAAATTAGAATGTTAATATTAGTTAAAAAAAGTAAATTCAGTTTACAATTGTATAAAAGAGTAAAAAAGATTATCAAACCGCGGAATTGCATAAATGTCCACTCCTTGACATTCATTGTTCGTACAAACCAAACCCTTTGTTTCAGCAGCATCACATGAACCGCCATCACCCTCTTTGGTTACAAATCTATCCTCGACACGTGATTTGCAGTGGTTACAACCATTGTAATACCAAAGCTTATCAGTACATATGGCCGTGACTGTGCGAATAACCAACACCTTCTTTTTCTAATAAAAATAAACAACAATATTATTAATCTTAAAATGCATCCATCATACATACCACTATGTAATATAGGTATTACAAAATACAAAAAAAAAAAAAACCAAAAATAACTATACCTCTAATATGGTTCCAAGTAAACCAATGAGCATGAAATCTCCTTTGTTGAGGAATTCATCTTCCACAGTTGAAATAATATAAGAACCAACATTCTCATTAGATGAGGACGAAGCAGAAACTTTGGCAACATACCTAAACATAGTTGCAAGATATATGCATGGGTAATAATCACTAAAATTATAATTTCAATTAAAATAATATTGTTTTATTTTTTTTTCGGTATAAATAAATATACCTCTCTCTGAAAGATGAAATTTCTTCAACATCAGCATTATCAATAAAAAGTCTACTTAGATCAAAACTGTTCGCCACTCCACGCTTGCCTGAAATGAAATAGAAGACACAATTAAATCAATATTTACAGCATAAAACTTCTAAAATATAACTAAATAGAATAATAAATTATAAGATACTAAACAAATAAAAAAAATTGTGTTGAAGATTTGTAACGTACCCTTGTAAAGATTTACTGTACCAAAGTGGCAAATGATAACAACAAATTTCTCACGTTTTTTGTCATTCATGTACGTAAACATATCAACAGCAAAAGAGTCCCACAACGTAACAGGACATTTTTTACCTCTAAAAATAAGAAAATATAATATAAAAACAGCAAATAAACATTAAGACGTAGATAAAATTGTAAATGTTGTGTACTAAATAAAAAACTAACTCAAGGTCTTCAATTTTCAGATTGAGTCTCTTTCCTTTGCTACCATCTTTCTTTGTCGTATCTTCGATGTTGAAACACACTTCGACAAATCCAATAAAATCTAGACAAAAAAAAATAAGTTGTTAAAAAAACATAACATATAAATGAAACAAAACAATATGATGTAATACACATACCAATAGTAGTATTAACTTCTACTTTATTCTGAACAACATCTTTTAGATTGACGAAATTAAATTTGAATTTCGGACCACACCAGTCAAGTACTTTCTCAACAGAAGTGTAAAAATACAAAGATATTTTTTCATTCCTGTTGACCATTTTAGAAGATGACTTATTAGCAGCAAGAGAAGGTTTAGTAATCTGAAGACATTCATCAAGCTGCAGGAAGTCTTCAAATCTTTCTAACAACTTATGAAGGCAGCTAGCTTGTATCATATTTCCCTACAAACATGAAACGAAGAAATTAGATATATAGATTTCATATAAAATTACTTTATTTAGATTTATAAAAAAACATAAACTTGATTATATACGGTACCATCTCGTCCATAAAGATCATATCAAGCCGATATGTTTCATTCTTATTCTGATTCATCATCTTCCTTGATGTGCTAACGATCTTGACTCTAATGGAATAGTTATTTGAATAACTGTTTAAATCATTAAGCATAGTTACCTTTGCAACCTCCATTTTACAGCTGACATTTAAAAATTAAAGACTAAGTCAGAATACAATTAGAATTAGAATCAATTTAAAGTAAAAAAAAATAAAAAAATGGAAAAAAATTTACCAATACACGTTGAGTTTTAAGATTGAATGAAATGAGAAAAGTGATTTGGAATTGTTGAACGACATCGGCTTATATAGGATGCCAATGAAGATAACAAATTTGGAAACGGTATTCATATTAAAGGAAAGTTTCTTATTCGAAATAATAAAAAAAAATACTTTTATCAGCTGGATACACAAAATAACAGTTGTATATAGGGTGAATTTGTAGAGAATAATATATTTACCGAAATATAAAAAAATAAAAATACTTTATTAGCTGGATACACAAAATAACCGGTATTTTATTGATATAAAATAACCGAAGCTAACATATAATATAATTTTTAATTTTATAACATATTTTCCAAGATATGAAATCTAATGTTAATTTAAGAAACGGATAATTTAATACAACTGATTTGCTAATTTATCGAAATTGCTCATTAAGGTTTGTATCTACGCATGGAAAGTTTATAAATAGTGCTAAATCTCATACCAAATTTAAATCGAGAGTTTATTTTTAGAACTATATTGAATCCTAGTAATGGATCGTCATTATTAGGCATTTATTAATAAATATCTTTGATACATAGTCAACGTTAAGCCTAAAAATAACAGTAACACATTATTATTGTTAAAATCATTAATCAATAGACACAAAGATTAAATTACATAAATTATAAAATTAATTTCTTTTGTGACATAAAAATAAGATTGTATGTTGAATACATGAACCAAAACTTAATAACCAAACATGTTGTTGAAATTATAGATAGCCAAACGTATATAACAAAAAGATTGTTCAAAACATAGTAACCAAACATGTTCAAAAAACAAACTAAAAACATACAAAACCATAAAATATTGTTCAAAAAGAGTCGTTACTAAAACAATAAAACGAACTACTTCGAAACTTTCTTCAAAATCAACTTATCTGCATCAGGAGAGTAGACGAAAGTGCATCTATGAGGTGCATTGATTCCATTGGGCTTAGTGAACTTGGAACGCCATCCATTCGCAACATATCTAAATCCTCCACCATGTTTCTCTGGTCGAAAAGTAACAACGGTATCAACTCCAGCAAGATTTTGAACTGTCATCTTTTTAGAGACATCAACACGAGCCATACTTGCAACTTTGCTGTTCAGTCGCTACAAAAAAAAAACAAAAAAAAATTATTCAACAACAAAACCAAAATTATAAAATTTACGAACAATAATCAACAAATAATTCTTACAACTATATAATTAATATAACTTACGAAATGGCGTGGATGATAATCCCATTCAAATTCTACGGGCTGATAATCAGGGTCGTTTTTCTCATCATCAGAATCACCAGTAGAATCTTCAACGTCATCATCATCGAAATCATCATCAATGGATACATCACTGTCAGAACTACCAACAACGGATTCCTCAGAATCAGAAGGTTCAAATAAAGCAGCTACATCCGGATCAAGATCAGAATTTATATCAACATCATGATGAACATCATCAACATTGTTTACCAAGTGAGTTGATGTTCGCAATCCAGGAGCAGAATTAAACTGTGCACCAAATCTAGGCATAACAATCTCAGATCCATTCACATCAAACAATGTCAACTGAAAATTGTAATCAAAGATATAGCGTAAAACAACCAGACATTGATTACGAACACCTAGATGTTGTACAATGTTGTTCCAACCATCGGTAAAAAAATAACATTTGCTATCTGAATCTTTCTCAACAAATACATCTAAAGAGTCCCATGCATTAACATGAACCTTCATTGGTCTTCCAAGTTTACCAACACCAATAGTGCTTTTAACAACATAAGTCGGTAGAAGCTAAAATAAAAAAAAAATATTACAATTAATATTGTAAATATAAAATAAATATTAAAGATTATATACTAAAAAAATATTTTAAACATACCAGTGTATTAACACTTTGATCATTGAAAACATGGCAGAAAGACTCTATGTATTTCCTATTCGGCAAAGATGAGATCGATAGAAACAAAGTGATGCCTGGATCACATAGTGGATAAGGTGTTTCCTTGAAAAAAAGGTGTGAGTATATAATTATAGACATTAACTTGCTTGAAAAGAAGTAAACAACCCTTAGATAAACGAAGGTCAGCTACAACCTTTGACCATCCTTCTGTAAAGGCAAAATTACCATTGTTATTGGAGAAATTAACATTCCAAACCTTTTCGTTGATACTCTTTATGACGACCATATTACCACCAACAGCAGAAGATAACCATATCTTTGAAAACTGAACAGGTATAACCTTCAGAGTAAAAGATTACATACTAAAATGTTAAAAAAATAAAATTAACACTACACAAATAAATGAACATCAATGAAGATGAAAGTACCAAAAATTCTCTGGTAAGTGCAGACATTGACTTGTAAAAAGACATTATTGCGTTTGTAATGTTGATCCTGAAATAAGAAAGAAAACATTAATACCAAAATCATGTTAGTAAACTAAGCAAAAATATAGTGTCTTACTTTCTGTAAACTATAACGGATGTACCAAAAAAACCCTAAAAATTCAACATTCAACTAAAAACTCATACCTCACTTCCATATATAATAATAATAATAAATCATATCTACAATAAAATAATTAAGAGTTAACTGCCATTTTCGTCCTTGTGGTTTGGTCACTTTGGCCATTTCAGTCCATTTTTCAAAAATGCGCCATTTTCGTCCCCCACGTTCTGGAAATGTGCCATTTCAGTCCAAAAATGCGCGAGTTAACTGCCATTTTCGTCCCTGTGGTTTGGTCACTTTGGCCAAAAATGGCGCATTTTTGGACTGAAATGGCACCTTTCCAGAACGTGGGGGACGAAAATGGCGCAATTTTGAAAAATGGACTGAAATGGCCAAAGTGACCAAACCACAGGGACGAAAATGGCAGTTAACTCAATAATTAATCAACATGCATATAAACAGAAATTTCAAAACCCTAAAATCATCAACTAAAAATTAGAATACTAAAAGGAATAAAGATCAATTAACAGAACTGTGAACAAATTATCAGTGGGATAAATCCCCAAAACATAAATCGAACAACATTAAGGCAAAAGATTATCATTAATATGAACAACAAAAACAAATACTTCAAAGTAAATAATCACCGTAAAACAAAACATAAATTAAGCAGGAACTCAAAAACGATGATTAAGTGATGATCTTCAAAAAAAAAAAAAAACGAAGAAGATGAAGATCAAAAGATAAAGCTGATGTACAATAAATGAGTGTAACTTGAGTACCTTGAAAAACTTAATCGGAAGATGATGTACAGATTGTATCGCCGATTGAAGAAAGATGATATGATAATAGGGATGGAAGATTGGACATAAAGGATTGTTTATATCAAGAAATAACTGACAATGGAAGAAAATAGAGAGAGAGGTAATGATGGAAATCTTCTAGAGAAAAGTAATAAGGAAAAGTTTATGGTTTTATAAGATCCGAAAAGTCGGGTCCCAAATCAAAGAATCAAGATCCGCGTGTGTATTTTCAGCCCATATTGTTTTCCCGCCAAAATGAAAATCTAGATGCTCTAATCTAATGCCACATCAGCCCAAATCTTTATGTTTATTATATATAATAGATTATGTGTGTAATCAAAAAATCATTATATGCACGAGAATACTCAAAAGGAAAGTGTGTTTTTGTGTACTTGTGAAAACAAGGCTGTGGTGTAGCGGTTTGTGTGGGTGCGTTAAGCTTTCGAGTCAGGTGGAGACCCGAGTTCGATCCTTATTTCCACCTTTTTATTGTTTCCTTTCTTAAATTCAATTTTTCCATCATTTGCACTTTGGTCTCTCAAATTCAAGTTTTCCTATAATAATTAATGACACTAACCAGGTTTAATAATTATGCGGGGAAATGGACTGTATCACCCTCAACTAAGCAAAATTGGCCAATACCACGCCCAACTTTCAAGTTGGTTCCCACCACCCCCAACTGGACACTTGGGTTGCTATGTCACCCTGTCGTTACTTAGCCACTAACCTGGTTAGTTTTTTATCCTACGTGGCAGTTTTTTATCCTACGTGGCATGCTGACGTGGATCTGAAGCATATCATTTTAACAAAACAATAACACAAGGACTAAACATATCACTTAAAACATACTACAAGGACCAAATAGCAACTATTTCCATACATCTATTATTTCACCACTGATTTTGAGTTTCAAAATCCCCAAATTCTCGCACAACAAAGTCTAATGTATTGTAAGCAACAATACCTTCAATCTATGATTAACAGCAGGATGAGTATTAATGCAACTCTCATCACTAGCTCCACTGTCATCCTTCTCACTCTCTCGTTTCACATCTTCGATCTTCAACACGAAATACCGTTCCGTAAACCCTAGCCCTACGAACGCGTGTTTTCCGGTTCCATCTTCGATCTTCAACACGAAATACCTGGACGAATCAAGCACCGGTTCGACCGCGGTCTCTCTCTGGCCAGGATTAACGAAACAAGCGGCGAACTGATCGCCGGAATTCGGATCTTCTAACCGGATCTCGCAACGGTTGTTGCAGGAAATGACGCGGAGCCTGCCGGACCAGATCTTGTCCGATTGGAGCCACTCGCCGCACTTGTAACCGCTGCTGGTATTAGCTTCAATTCAGTTCTTGACTTCTCATTTAGCATAATTGGATCTTGTTCTGAGATGGGTTTCTCAAGATTGTTTGTAAAGTTGTGTTCTTGATGAAGAATGAATGCAATCTGAAATGGGTTTCTCAAGATTGTTTGTAAAGTTGTGTTCTTGATAAAGATTGAATGCAATCTGAGATGGGTTGTTGGTATTATGTGTAACCCACTAATGATTTGAGCATTTGTTGTTGTTTCTTGATCTGGGTGTTCACAATTCTCAACTTTTATGTTTAAAGTTTGGTTCTTGATGAAGATTTGAGGTTCTGATCTTGTTTCTTGAAGAAATTGATCATCATACTCTGTTTTTGGATTGATTTAGCTTTTGTTTTGATCTGATCTGGATTTTGACCTTCAAAACGGTGACTGTGTTTGCGTTTGATTTCCGGCGGTTGTTGCATCCAGAAAAGGTGTCGGTGATGACTCGAGTTCGACCGAGTGGATGATGTTTCTGGCAGAGGGTGGTGGGGAAAGGGCGGTGGTGGGTGGTTGGTGAAGATGATGATGGTGGCGGTAGTGTTGCAGGTAGGGAGAGAGAGAAGGGGGGTGGGGTTGATGACTGATGTAGGGTTTTATAAACTAAATATTTTAATTTTATATTTTTAATCAAATACAAAACATAATAAAAATCCAAGTCATCATCTGCATGCCACGTAGGCTTAAAAAACTAACTCAGTTAGTGTTTTTTTAACGAAGGGGTGACAGTGACTCCAAGTTGTCGAGTAGAGGGTGGTGAGAGCCAACTTGAAAGTTGGGCGTGATATTGGCCAATTTTGCATAGTTTAGGGTGATACAGTCCATTTCCCCTAATTATGCTGATTAATTTAGTAATAATACAAAATTAAATAATAAGAACATAATAAAAATTCCATTTTATTCATTACGGAAAAATCCGATTTACAATCGGGATGGTTTTTCTGCGATCCGTTTTCTCACGGATGTTACAAGTTTCAAACTCATATTATGAGTTCATTATGTTTTAAAACCATTCTTTATGCCAAAGGGCATTTTAGACATATTATATGGAATTTGCATAAAACCCATCAAATTATATGATCAGATGGTATAACCACATAGGGTTATTCCATACAATTACATGATCATATAATAATCTTAGTCCACTCTCTAAACTATCTCACACGGGATAGAAGCGAAAGTCAAAGCAAAAGTCAAACTGTTTGACTTTCGGTTGCGAACCAAGCTCTAATCAGGAAATGATGAGTTGGACATGATCTAATATGTCCTAATATGTTATATAAACTGTTATAATGTATGTTTTGTTCAAAAATCACACAAGAATAATGTAACCAAATCTGATTTTTGTGAGGTTGAGTGCTTGATTAGATGAACAAACGTATGAACGATTATCAAAAGAAAATGACAATGAACACGAGGATTTATATGAGGAAAAAGCCCTTGATCAATGAATGATCTCCGACATAAAAAACCTTGGGTGATGGAAACTACCGATCACCAAATGTATTGCAAAAACAATAATAATGATCCTTGTACAACTTCGGAAGAAAACAAGCTCAATACAATGGATTGCTAGTGTGAGTGTGTGTATTTCGCCAACAAATATCAGAGAGTTATGTGTTTTTTGTGTTGTATTCGACTTCTGCCTAAATTGAGCTCATTTTCCCCTTTAAAGATAGAAAAATATCAAGTAACTAACTTTCTGAAAAATATGCAAGTCACCCATGTTCTCCAAAACGGTTATTTTTCATCAAGCACATGCCTATATGAAGCATATTCGAGGAGATTCCAGCAAAGACTAAGTCCATGTCATCCATTACCAGTGTATAAGCATTAAAAACGTGACAATTGTTAGAAATCATAAGTACTGTTAAGGATCCTTGATCCTCCGAGTCCCTGCACCATCCGCTAAGGATAAGTGATCCAGGAAACGCTTCAGGATACAGGATCCATAGTTATAAAAATATATGCCCTAACAATTGCCCCCAATATGGCAGTTGTGATAAGGATTCACAGCTGTTATATTTCCGTTAGAAGCGGACTAGTCGTTACTGCATGTAACTAGCCGTTATACTGCCTGATGCCACTAATAAGACCTGCTATAACCATCATTGCGAAATATAGGGTTAGAGATAACTCCTTAAGTGTCTTTAAAGATCAGAAGATCCTTCTGTTTGTGGAGGATGAATCCTTCTACACCGTTCGCTATTAAC
>JARYGA010053692.1:0-38240 GCA_030545235.1 Helianthus tuberosus
TGTAACGCGTGACACACAACTAACCGGGTTAAGCACTTAACTACCTTACTTAACCTAACTATTAACTTAGCATCTAGTTGGAATCGGACTAGACCCCCCCCCCCTCTCTAACCGTCCCCAACTAGAGGGGGACACACCTTGTACTAACTTGAATTGTTTAATCTCTTATGCTTAGTATCAAGAAGACATGGTGACCATTGGTTAATACTCTTGAAAATTGTCTATAAGATTAAGCTTAAACACACATGAACATTATCATCACACAACACACTTCACACTCTCTCTCTCTTTCCCTTTGGTTCTCGGCCTAAGACACAAGCAACACCACCACCACCATTCGATTTCCATCATCACATTCCAATCATCTACAAGTGTTACGGGTCACATACGAGGAGTCTTGGAGCAAACGGAAGGCGAAGGACCTCTCTACTTAGTTTTTGTCCACCTCATTTGCGCGTAGATTCTTCCCTAGCCTCGAGCTAGTGGTATGATGTTTAAATCACCTTCTTGAACTATTTTAAAGTGGTTAATACGATGTGTAACGGTTAAAACTCGTTAACTTACAAGATGAAGCATAAAAGTCTACTTAAAACACTAAAAATGATGGTTAAAAGCTCACTAGTTGTGTAAATGTTGTAGTAATTGAAATTTGTGATTATTTAGACCCGATCTATGTTGTGGTAGCTCGGATCATCACTTAACCCGGTTTGGTCATGATCACGAATCATGACATAAGGTTGTTTTGAATAGAACAAGGGTTAAAGGGTGAAACTCTACCACACACGAATCATGAACTTGTGTAAAAATGTTTTACTTGTGGAATAGTGTTTAAAACTAGCAGATCTACGTATCTGCAAGTGGTATTTTCAAAGGACCAAGCGTTAAAGAAATCATGCTTTCAAAAAATGGATCTTACACTAACAAGAATGGTTTTTAGAACACACAAGTGTGTAAACACTTGTGTAACACAAAGTTTCGACAAAATAACTATTTTTGTAAAAGTTGACGAGAAGTTGTAAAGACGGAACTTCCATAAAAACAAGGTTTTTACAAAATCGGATTGTTTTATATATAGATCCACTAAAAGTAATGAGATTTACTTCACAGTTTGGATAAATCACAAGTTCATGAAATTTATGCGATTTATATACATATTTTGACTAGTTTGTGATTTGAACATTGTTTTGGTTGAATGAGAAAATTTTTGGTTGATTTGTAAAAGAAAATGGTACGCTTGAAAGCGTGGCCACCTCCAGTTACAGAGGAAACTCTGGCGAAATTTTTCCAAAAACCTAACACTTAGAAATATTTTCACTATAAGTGTTAGAAATACATTTTGACTTGTTTTCAAAATATCGACTTCGCCACGACTTATTTACAAAATACCGGAGGTGGGATTTCACAAAGTAAAACGTGATACATAAATATATTAAGTATATATTTTTCACAACATCACTTGTATAAGTGTTTATGATTATTTTGTGAACTACGTAAATATTATTTTTAGAGTAAAAATAATATTACTAAGTATTATTTTGGGAAAATCACATGTATTAAAGTATAATATTTTTGGGAAGAATATTTATATTTTGGAGTTAGGAAATAAAATATATTGAGTGAGACTTAATAGTGTAATCCGAATGTTACGAACACACATGTAATAAATCCCCCATCCTTGGGAAGGAGAATAACTACCAAGTATATACAGAACGTAAACACGAAATAGTTGCCTAACTATTTCCCAAAAACTTAAACCATAAAGCTAAGGCACGGCCATCCGTCTAATAGAGTTAGCACGTGTAGGTCGTCATACAGCTGATCGATTTGGAGGCATACTTGGTAGAGACGCACCACTGTGAGTTCATGTCCCCCTTTTCTCTAACTGTTTTCAGTTTTCTTAACTGCGGGGGTGAAATACATGTTACTTTGATTACAAGTACTATATACATGGTATGGTTAGCGTAAGGAGGTTTACTACTTAGATCATGTGAGTGGGTAGGAGCAATATGAGGCCATTAGTCCTCATAATGGGACCGAGGGACAGGAGCGGTAGATCTATCTGGGTGAAGCGAGCCCAGCCCCAGGCCAAACTAGAAACGGACCTTGGGGTGACTTTGTCCACATACTAATGCCGTGGCGAAATCTGCTAGGTTTGAGTCTCCCTATTTGCACTTCACATATATCAGTGGCCTTGCAAACCATTGGTGATCTCAATTCCCTTATTTGCTACATACCATGACTATTTTTATACTCACAAAGGTTTACTTACTCACTTACACATGAACTCGCTCAACATTATTGTTGATTTTTCAACTTACATGTATTTCAGGAAATTAAAGATCTGGCGCGGTATGTTATGTTTTCCCGCTGCTTAAGGGTTCCAAGGTCATCCCAGTTTAGGAAATGTGACTCTTTCCTGGACAAGTCACAAATCTTAAACTGCGTTTATTTCATATTGATGTTTATGTTTTTTTTTTCAAGACAATGTTTTATGTTATGAGGTTGTAAGTCTCTAAGACAATGGTATGTTACTCTGGTTTTAAAACTTAATCAAATGGATGATCTTGCATGATTTTATTTCATATAGCTTTGTTATGGTTAAGCTATGGTATTAAGAAGTCACACCAAATTAACCACGCTTCCGCAAAGCCAGGGTGTGACAGCTTGGTATCAGAGCTCTGATCATAGCGAACTAGGATTCCTTCTTTAGTCTAGACTATGATCACTAGGGCTCTCACGAAAACATTTTTCTGCATACCACTTAAGTCCAGATCCAAAACTTTTTACAAACAAATGTTGAGCACATTTTATTATTTATAGGCTCAGTCTTGGAGGCTGAGGCTCGGTCTTGGAGGCCGAGGCTCGGTCTGAGAGATCGAGGTAGTTGGCTAGTTGAACTAGGAAGAGTAGGCTCAGTCTTGAAGACTGAGGCTCGGTCTTAGAGGCCGAGGCTCGATCTAAGAGGTCGAGGTAGATGATAGAGCAGTCTAGGAGACTGGGAGGCTAGTGGGACTAGGAGAATTATTTGATTGACTAATAAGTTTATATGATTATATGATTGATTATTATACGTATATGTGTTTGTGTTACAAACGTCATGCTTTCATCATGTACTAGAACGATGGACACTACGAATCCCATGGCCATAGCATCAGACGACATAGTTTCATCGAAGTACGAGGTGTACATTTCCGATACTACCAGCACAGACAATGACGACTTTTAGCCCTTTTGCGCTAGCGAAGTTTGTGAAAGGTGGGGAGAGGGAATCGTTGGGAGTGATATTGCTACTCGCGGTGATCCTGCTCATGTGCCACTTGCCGCTTATCCCGTTTGTTGATATGCCCCCGACGTTGCGCTGTGGGAAGAGATTGGACCGGGGGAGTCTGGAGTAGGGGAGACCCGCTTAGGGGGGCAGGCCTATTGCTGCTGGTATTAGACTACTGCATGCGGACGCTTCTGCAGGGGAAAGGGAGGAGGGGTTGTCATCATATCCAGACTCATTTGAGTTTGCTGTAGATGGGAAAAGGAAAAGTGAAATGGAGTGCAGCACCACTCACACGACGCCGACCCTGATATGGCGTCATCAGCTGCACCGGTTTCCGCACGCAGCTTTGAGTTTGATCACGATATTGAGGATGATCCTGTTTTTCCACCTGGTTTTAATCCAGACCATGACATGGAGTTCATACACTTAGACCAGCCCTTAGAGGATTCTGTAGTCCCTATCGACCCTATGTTTGTTGATCCCGCTGATTTTGAGATCGAGTTTGTTGATCCGGAGCCGACTGTGGCCCCTGAGCCAGGCGTTGCTCTTGACCCCGCATTGGAGCATGACCCTGTTCATGCCGATGCATCTGCTGTTGCTCCTTGATTGATCATCTGCTTGGACGAGAGAAAATTGGGGTAACTGTGCAAGACAATTTATTATTACGGGGGCCCACGTAATAACGACTTGTAGTGCACAGAAATCCTGGTGGACTCTGCGGGTCAAGCTAGAGAAAACCAAAGTAGCAGGAAATAACTAAAACACGAATGACCAAGACGATGTAGCCTCGAGTTCATTCTATTACAAGCAATAAGCCAATTTGGCAAAGCCAGGGTGTGACAGTTCGGGAATTTATTTCCCCACTCATACATTGAGTAGATTTGCGTGAAAAATTGGGTGATTACCCGATGGCTTATGGTGCTATGTATCTCATAGACAATTGAAATGTTGTCTAACCCACTTCATGCCACTTCGGCAGAAGAAAATGCCACCCAGGCGTGACACAAACACCAGTACGTTGCCAAGGATAAAAGCCGAGCTGCAAAAACGCATCTCACGGGCAATTGCACGACATGAGGCCCTCCGCTTTAAGCACAACAATGGCACTACTGAAAATAACCCTCCAACTGACTGCACCTATAAGCAGTTCCTGAATTGCAAGCCTTTGAATTTTGACGGAACGGGAGGCGACGTTGCATTTGTTCGTGGGTCCGAAAAGACTGACCCCATTCTAAGAAAGAGTAACGGTTCGCCCCAACAGAGTGTTACCCATACCTCGGGGTTATTTCTAGATGACACACTCTCAAGATGGAACCTTCAGGTTCAGACCCTTGGCACAGATGCTGCTTATGCACTGAGCTGGGACGAGCTCAAAGGAATGATAGAGAAGAAATACAATCCTAGGGCTGGAATCCAGAAGCTTGAGGTGGAAATCCTGGAATTAAAATGGACGAGCCAAAGATACCTGAATACGTCCAATGATCTCACGACTTGTCTAGGGTCGTCCCCTACTAAGTCATTGACGTTGTATGATACAGTTGTGTACTTGTAAGCTTTACATTGTGGTCTCAATTTGTGGCAATGCAATCGCAGTATTCTCACCACTTGCAATGTTTGAATTATTGTTTATGTTCTATGACAAGAGATGTTATGTGGTTAATTTATTTATAGCATGAGACGTTATGTATTGATATTGTTGAATACATACGTACACTTTACTTGCTATGACCTAACCTAAGTGAAACATCTTTTAGAAGATGCCGCCAAGACGCGAAATGCGCATGCCCACCTCAGAGGCGGAACTTCAAGAGATAATTGCTGCAGCTATAGCACAGCACGAGGCCCTACGCTCCGAACCTAGCAGAGGCACCTCAGAAAATAACGGTTGTTCCTACTGGCACTTCCTCAACTACAAGCCTCCGAAGTTCGACGGCACTGGAGGTGCCATAGCTTTTGTGAAATGGATTGAAAGCATGGACTCCATCTTTCGAGTGAGCGGTTGTACGCCGGAACAACAAGTCCCATACGTATCTGAGCTGTTCCTAGATGAAGCCCGATTATGGTGGAATCTTCAGACCTGTATAAAGGGTGCTACTGCAGCATATGCCTTAACCTGGGGTGAACTGAAAGGAATGATGCATAAGAAGTATTGCCCCCAGACGGAAACCCAGAAGTGGGAAGATGAATTTCGGAGCCTGATGATGGAAGGTCCGAAGGTGTTGGAGTACGTGCAAAGACTTCATGATTTGTCACGAGTTGTTCCGTACCTGGTGAAACCAGAATTAAAGAAATTGGAACAATTCATTTGGGAACTGGCGCCTCAAGTCTTGAGCTTGATGACAACATCAACGCCACCAACAACTGATGTTGCAAGTAAGATGGGTTTGGCACTCGCTACGGAGGCAATTAGACTAGAAGAACTTGCGAACCCCGACAGGAAGGAGGAGACTCAGGTGGAGACGTCCGGAAAGAACAAAAGGAAGCTCACCGAAGATACCCAAACGAATAATGATGAACAAAGATCTATTCGAGGTTGTTTTGACTGCGGGGACAAAGGGCATTTCAAGAAAGACTGCCCTAACAACAAACAGACCAATGATAAGATTTACTTAGAAACTAAGCCAAGACGTGCCGGGTGCAAGTATCACCACGAGTGTGGATGTCGAAGGTCTAGGTGCGGGAGGAAAGGACACAACAAGGATGGTTGTGGGATGAAGAGTCCCAGACAAGGAGAAAACAGTAACAACGTTCAAGGTGGAAATGGGAAAGGAAATGGCCGAGTGTCAGGATGCTTCCATTGTGGGGATGTCGGACATCTTAAGAGGGAATGCCCGAAGTTGAAACAAGACCGTGAAAGGACATCCAACATCGGAGCTTGTGAAGTATGCCAGGATCCAGGCATGACTACTGGTACGTTCTCTATCAACCAAAACTTTTGCAACTATTTTGTTTGATACTGGTGCCAATTATAGCTTCGTATCGTTAGAATTTAAGAATACGCTTGGTTTAACCGCTAGTAAGTTAGATATTCCCTACTCAATCAAATTGGCCAATGGGAAGTTAGTAGAAGCCAATGAAGTTATCAGAGGCTGTGTGATCGAATTGGGAGAACGTGAGTTTGCTTTGGACCTACTACCAGTCCAGTTGGGAAGCTTCGACGTGGTGGTAGGAATGGATTGGTTATCAGGCAACAAGGCGGAGATAGTTGCCACGAAAAGGTCATTCGTATCCCAACCGAAGATGGCGAAACAATTGTGGTTCACGGGGAGAAGCGTGATACGCCGTTAAGAATTATCAGCTGCCTGAAAGCGCGAAAGTGGTTGCTGAAGGGATGTGTTGCCTTCCTGGCGCACATTGTGGACAAGAAGGCTGCTGAGCCGAGAATCGAAGACATCCCTGTCGTGAGGGAATATCCAGAAGTCTTCCCAGAAGACTTACCTGGACTGCCACCTCAGAGGCAAGTAGAGTTTCACATTGACTTAGCTCCAGGCGCCGCGCCTGTGGATAAGGCACCTTATAGACTTGCTCCGTCTGAGATGCAGGAACTGTCGACACAACTTCAAGAGTTGTTAGACAAGGGTTTTATCCGACCAAGCTTCTCGCCTTGGGGAGCTCCGGTCCTGTTTGTCAAGAAGAAGGACGGTAGTTTTCGTACGTGCATCGACTACCGGGAATTGAACAAGCTGACGATCAAGAATAGATACCCTCTGCCAAGGATTGATGATCTGTTTGAGCAACTGCAAGGCTCAAGCTTTTACTCGAAGATCGACTTGCGATCTGGATACCATCAGTT
The DNA here is from genome assembly GCA_030545235.1 of Helianthus tuberosus. Lineage (NCBI taxonomy): Eukaryota > Viridiplantae > Streptophyta > Magnoliopsida > Asterales > Asteraceae > Helianthus > Helianthus tuberosus. Next base: position 7,062 of record JARYGA010053692.1, read on the forward strand.
AAGGATACAAGAGGAAAGTATCCCGAAGACAGCCTTTAGAACTCGTTATGGACACTACGAGTTCCTTGTTATGCCGTTTGGTTTGACAAACGCACCTGCAGTCTTTATGGACTTGATGAATAGAGTTTGCAAGCCGTACTTGGACAAGTTCGTGATTGTGTTTATCGACGACATCTTGATTTATTCAAGAACAAAGGCTGAGCACGGACAGCATTTAAGGACTATTTTGGAGTTGCTGAAGAAAGAACAGTTGTATGCCAAGTTCTCTAAGTGCGAGTTTTGGCTACGCGAAGTCCAGTTTCTTGGACACGTGGTTAATGGAAATGGAATCCATGTTGATCCCACAAAGATCGAAGCGATCAAGAATTGGGAAACGCCAAAGACGCCAACCGAGATTCGACAATTCTTGGGTTTGGCTGGCTACTATCGAAGGTTCATTGAGGATTTTTCAAAAATCGCTCAACCATTGACGCTCCTCACGCAGAAAGATAAGAAGTTTGATTGGGGAATCAAACAGGAAGAAGCATTCCAGATATTGAAGGATAAGCTCTGCAATGCGACAATCTTAGCACTACCGGAAGGTACAGATGATTTTGTGGTATACTGTGACGCTTCGCGTCAAGGATTGGGTTGTGTGCTGATGCAACGCCAAAAGGTTATTGCTTACGTATCGCGTCAATTGAAAGTGCACGAAAAGAACTATACCACACATGATTTGGAACTTGGCGCAGTGGTATTTGCATTAAAGATCTGGAGACACTACCTTTATGGTACAAAGTGTACCATCTTTACAGATCACAAGAGCCTACAACACATATTCAACCAGAAGGAGCTGAATATGAGGCAGAGACGTTGGGTTGAGTTGCTAAACGATTACGACTGCGAGATAAAGTATCATCCAGGGAAGGCGAATGTGGTCGCCGATGCCCTAAGTCGAAAGGAGAGGATCAAGCCCATAAGGGTTAGGGCTTTAGAAATGATTATCCGAACCAATCTTTCCTTGCGCATTCGTGCCGCGCAGAAAGAAGCTCTCAAGGAAGGAAACCTTGAAGAAGAATATCTCCGTGGGATGGAGAAGCTACTGGTACCAAACGAGGAAGGAATGTTATGTTTTGAGAAAAGAATTTGGGTTCCTCTGTTTGGTGGTTTAAGGGAAGTTATTTTCGATGAAGCTCACAAGTCGCGGTACTCTATCCACCCTGGAACGGATAAGATGTACCAGGATCTCAAGAATTATTATTGGTGGCCTAGGTTGAAAGGCGATGTTGTTGTTTATGTGAGCAAATGTTTAACATGCGCTAAGGTTAAAGCCGAATACCAGAAGCCTTCAGGACTTCTGCAACAACCTGAGATTCCCAAGTGGAAATGGGAACAAATCTCAATGGATTTTATTACGAAGTTGCCAAGAACGCCAAGAGGCCATGACACTATTTGGGTAATAGTGGATAGATTAACGAGGTCAGCACACTTCTTACCTATCAGAGAGAAGGATAATACGAGTAAGTTGGCTGAAATTTACATGAAAGAGATCGTCGCACGTCATGGAGTGCCTCTCTCAATCATCTCTGATAGAGACGGAAGGTTTGTGTCAAGGATATGGCAATCCTTCCAAGAAGCTTTTGGATCGCAATTGAATCTGAGCACTGCGTTTCATCCGCAAACTGACGGTCAAAGCGAGCGAACGATACAGACATTGGAAGACATGCTGAGAGCGTGTGTTATGGATTTGGGCGGTAGCTGGGATAAGCATTTGCCTTTGGTCGAATTTTCGTACAACAACAGCTACCACACCAGTATTGGTGTCGCGCCATTTGAAGCCCTTTACGGACGCAAGTGCCGATCACCACTATGTTGGGCTGACGCAGGTGATAGGCAGCTTGCTGGTCCCGAAATCGTCCAAGAGACGACAGACAAGATTGCGCAGATTCTTAAACGCATCGAAGCAGCTCGCCACAAGACAGAAAGCCTATGCGGATCCAAACCGGAAACATGTGGAATTCCAAGTTGGAGAGATGGTGTTATTGAAAGTCTCACCCTGGAAGGGTGTGGCACGCTTCGGAAAGCGTGGGAAGTTAAATCCGCGCTACATTGGTCCTTTCAGAATTCTGGAAAGAATAGGACTAGTAGCATACAAGTTGGACCTACCTGCTGAACTCCATTCTGTTCACGATACATTTCATGTATCCAACCTGAAGAAAAGTCCAACTCAAGATGACATTGCCATTCCCATCGACGAGATTCATGTTGACGACACGCTCCATTTCGTTGAAGAACCGGTTGAGGTTACGGATTGGAAAGTAAACAAGACCCGCCGGAGCAGTGTCAAGCTCGTCAAAGTTCGTTGGAATGCCAGACATGGTCCTGAATACACCTGGGAGCGTGAGGACCGGATGAAAGAGAAGTACCCCCACCTATTTCCTAAGAACCCTGCATCTACAAGCAGAACTTAAAATTTCGGGACGAAATTTATTTAACGGGGGGAGAATGTGACAACCCTCACTAAACCAGGTATCCGTACGACTTAATTAATAATTAATTATTGCTTAATTACTGTGCTTGCTTGAACTTGTGGATAAACTGCTACTTGAATACTGATACATGTACTTAATTGCATCATACTTTACTTGCTGTCACTACATTATTTACATGCTGAACCTTAGTGACAAACATGATGCACAAAAAGCACAGTAGCACTATAACGGATAACCTATTGAACATGCTGATAAGCCAGCATCAGGCAGACACTGCCTCTAAGGCCTGTAAGAGCCTGAAATATTTTGCTACACTAGTGGTGAGTGTAGGGATATAAGGGTTGTAGAACTGCGTCTCTAGGAATAAGTCACAATGACTGGATGTGCCTAAAACGTACTCTAAGCACAAAACTCAGCACTTTACATAATAATTCAGCTTTTAGCTAACTAATAAAGTGCCAAAACTTGAGAAAAAATATTACTAGACACTTTCCAAAGTGTCAGAAATAAGTTGTGTCACTAAAAAGGGTATTAACGACACTTTAAAACTTTGTTAAGCACTTTAACGGATTACTATCCAACCAAACAACCGGACTATACCCGAAGCATGAAAATATTGTTATTTTCATTATTATTCTTTTTCTGAGCTAGTTAGGGTCCCTGAATACCCTAACACCCATTGTAACGCGTGACACACAACTAACCGGGTTAAGCACTTAACTACCTTACTTAACCTAACTATTAACTTAGCATCTAGTTGGAATCGGACTAGACCCCCCCCCCTCTCTAACCGTCCCCAACTAGAGGGGGACACACCTTGTACTAACTTGAATTGTTTAATCTCTTATGCTTAGTATCAAGAAGACATGGTGACCATTGGTTAATACTCTTGAAAATTGTCTATAAGATTAAGCTTAAACACACATGAACATTATCATCACACAACACACTTCACACACTCTCTCTCTTTCCCTTTGGTTCTCGGCCGAAGACACAAGCAACACCACCACCACCATTCGATTTCCATCATCACATTCCAATCATCTACAAGTGTTACGGGTCACATACGAGGAGTCTTGGAGCAAACGGAAGGCGAAGGACCTCTCTACTTAGGTTTTGTCCACCTCATTTGCGCGTAGATTCTTCCCTAGCCTCGAGCTAGTGGTATGATGTTTAAATCACCTTCTTGAACTATTTTAAAGTGGTTAATACGATGTGTAACGGTTAAAACTCGTTAACTTACAAGATGAAGCATAAAAGTCTACTTAAAACACTAAAAATGATGGTTAAAAGCTCACTAGTTGTGTAAATGTTGTAGTAATTGAAATTTGTGATTATTTAGACCCGATCTATGTTGTGGTAGCTCGGATCATCACTTAACCCGGTTTGGTCATGATCACGAATCATGACATAAGGTTGTTTTGAATAGAACAAGGGTTAAAGGGTGAAACTCTACCACACACGAATCATGAACTTGTGTAAAAATGTTTTACTTGTGGAATAGTGTTTAAAACTAGCAGATCTACGTATCTGCAAGTGGTATTTTCAAAGGACCAAGCGTTAAAGAAATCATGCTTTCTAAAAATGGATCTTACACTAACAAGAATGGTTTTTAGAACACACAAGTGTGTAAACACTTGTGTAACACAAAGTTTCGACAAAATAACTATTTTTGTAAAAGTTGACGAGAAGTTGTAAAGACGGAACTTCCATAAAAACGAGGTTTTTACAAAATCGGATTGTCTTATATATAGATCCACTAAAAGTAATGAGATTTACTTCACAGTTTGGATAAATCACAAGTTCATGAAATTTATGCGATTTATATACATATTTTGACTAGTTTGTGATTTGAACATTGTTTTGGTTGAATGAGAAAATTTTTGGTTGATTTGTAAAAGAAAATGATACGCTTGAAAGCGTGGCCACCTCCAGTTACAGAGGAAACTCTGGCGAAATTTTTCCAAAAACCTAACACTTAGAAATATTTTCAGTATAAGTGTTAGAAATACATTTTGACTTGTTTTCAAAATATCGACTTCTCCACGACTTATTTACAAAATACCGGAGGTGGGATTTCACAAAGTAAAACGTGATACATAAATATATTAAGTATATATTTTTCACAACATCACTTGTATAAGTGTTTATGATTATTTTGTGAACTACGTAAGTATTATTTTTAGAGTAAAAATAATATTACTAAGTATTATTTTGGGAAAATCACATGTATTAAAGTATAATATTTTTGGGAAGAATATTTATATTTTGGAGTTAGGAAATAAAATATATTGAGTGAGACTTAATAGTGTAATCCGAATGTTACGAACACACATGTAATAAATCCCCCATCCTTGGGAAGGAGAATAACTACCAAGTATATACAGAACGTAAACACGAAATAGTTGCCTAACTATTTCCCAAAAACTTAAACCATAAAGCTAAGGCACGGCCATCCGTCTAATAGAGTTAGCACGTGTAGGTCGTCATACAGCTGATCGATTTGGAGGCATACTTGGTAGAGACGCACCACTGTGAGTTCATGTCCCCCTTTTCTCTAACTGTTTTCAGTTTTCTTAACTGCGGGGGTGAAATACATGTTACTTTGATTACAAGTACTATATACATGGTATGGTTAGCGTAAGGAGGTTTACTACTTAGATCATGTGAGTGGGTAGGAGCAATATGAAGCCATTAGTCCTCATAACGGGACCGAGGGACAGGAGCGGTAGATCTATCTGGGTGTAGCGAGCCCAGCCCCAGGCCAAACTAGAAACGGACCTTGGGGTGACTTTGTCCACATACTAATGCCGTGGCGAAATCTGCTAGGTTTGAGTCTCCCTATTTGCACTTCACATATATCAGTGGCCTTGCAAACCATTGGTGATCTCAATTCCCTTATTTGCTACATACCAAGACTATTTTTATACTCACAAAGGTTTACTTACTCACTTACACATGAACTCGCTCAACATTATTGTTGATTTTTCAACTTACATGTATTTCAGGAAATTAAAGATCTGGCGCGGTATGTTATGTTTTCCCGCTGCTTAAGGGTTCCAAGGTCATCCCAGTTTAGGAAATGTGACTCTTTCCTGGACAAGTCACAAATCTTAAACTGCGTTTATTTCATATTGATGTTTATGTTTTTTTTTTCAAGACAATGTTTTATGTTATGAGGTTGTAAGTCTCTAAGACAATGGTATGTTACTCTGGATTTAAAACTTAATCAAATGGATGATCTTGCATGATTTTATTTCATATAGCTTTGTTATGGTTAAGCTATGGTATTAAGAAGTCACACCAAATTAACCACGCTTCCGCAAAGCCAGGGTGTGACACATGACCTATACCTACTGTAAAAGTATTAAAATTTACTTTATAAATTCAGTAGGTAACAAGTCTTGGGTGCTAAATATGGTTTTAAACCATACTATGTACCTAATTAGCATAAAAATCGATAATTGACGATATTTGCAAAGTTTATATGATTCTGAGATTTTGACCAGCCTTGAATGGTTAAAATATTTTATTTTACATATAAAATCAGTAGGAAAATGTTTGGCATGTTAATTATATGCAAATCACAATTTATTAGCAAAAGGGGCATTATCGTCAATTATATAATTTATACGAGAACTCAATGATATGGTCAGTATCTAATCTGACCCAACATTCCAAAAATCCCTAAAAATAATATCATAACAGTAGGTAATGAGTTTGGTGCCAAAATTTAGGTTTAAACATGATTTATGCACAAAAGCGTAATTTAATTAATAAAAAGTTCAGTTTTACGATATCTTGCATAACTTTGATTTAAGACCAGAAAATATCGTCAAAATAATTTTGACATGTTTATATATCAGTAACAAAGCTATTTGCATGCTTACATATTCCAAAATCTCGTTTTTATACTATAAGGGCATAATTGTCAAAGTTAGGCATAATAACGGAACATGTGCAAAAACTCAGATTTCTAATATGATCGTGTAATATAACCTTATAGGGTTATGCTATATTAAATTACGATCATAACGGAACCTAAAAGCAGTCGCAAACTAATCTAATTTGGTTCATAATCGAAAGTCAACGCAGAAGTCAAACTTCACGACTTTCGGTTGCGAACAGACCCTAAAACTGGAATTGACGAGCCAAACATGTTTACACATGTTCTAATAATTATTACCAAGTTGTTTAAGTGATAAAACTTATTTTAGAGTATTTCTAAACTCATATCGCAATTATTTCAAAAACTGACTCGTCAATTGACCAAGAAAACGTGATTCTTAGGAGGTGCCCTTTTGAGGGTTTAACAACTACCTAATTACGATCACGTAGCCATGTTCGTCGCGAACAATGGCTTGGCCATTTACGGTCTAACTAAAAGTCAAAGCGTTTGTTGTAAACGCTTGACTTTTTGAATTTAAATGCCAAATAAAACGAACTAGTCACTAAATGACACTTACAAATGGTCCAAGGGACTGAAATAAACTCAGAGGATGCTCCTTAATTATTCAGGAACTTCCAGGTTGAGAGATAGAGGAAGATTGGAATGAAGGTGTAAGTTGTTCAAGTGAAATTTCTCACCTATTTATAGTTTTCAAGACCCTTTACGATCTTGCCAAGTGTTTAGGGAGTTGATAAGATCATTCCATGTGTCTCTACAGCTGTTATAATTCAGTATACCAGCCCAAGGTTTGATCAAATGGTTTTGGGTTTGATATAAGTGGGGAATAAGCAAGAAAATAATAAATAAATAAATAAATAAACTGCAGATATGGGCCTTGGCGGCCCGCGAACGCCTCAGCCCATTTCTACACCGCCCGCGAGCGAGCCCAATCCGGAAACAACTTTGGCAGTTGGCAGTTTTGGTCCCTGTTTCTTTCATATGCATTTTTAAACTTTTAAACCTTGCATTTTTGGCACAATGTTTATATATTCATTATGAAATGTTAATGTAAAGTACCAAAATTTTAAACGGCAGATCTTAGGTATACTTAGGGGTGCGGCCGAGCGTTGCGAAGTTCCCGGTTTGTTTAAAAGATCAATGTAAGGTGTAGTTTCGCGCGTTGCCGCTTTTAATCCCTTAATTGCGAACTTGCGCGCATTATCGCGAAATGGCATAAAACCTTATATGGCCAGTATTAGACACTCCCGAAGGTATGATCGAATATTCTGACGCTCTAGTTCGCTTAAAAGGTCATTCTAAGGTGTAGTTTTAGATGTTGACGCTTTTGGTCTCTCTAACGCGCAAATTTGCGCATATTATAAATTTATTGCGTCAAAGCCCTATATTATCCATATTAGGCATTCTCGAGAGTATTATCAAACATCACGATGCTTCGGGTTCGTTAAAAGGTCACTCATAGGTAAGAATTAACATGTTGACACTTTTAACCCTTTTAACGCACAAACTAGTGCGTATAATCATTTATCGGCATTAAAGCCCTATATGGCTAATATTATGTATTCCCCAGAATACAATCAGATATAATAACGCTCCGGGTTTGTTAAAAGGTCACTCAGAGGTAAGAATTAACATGTTGACGCTTTTAACCCTTTGTCGCGCAAATTTTCAAATATTTACGCAAACTGTTCCTCTTGATCAACAAGTGGCTTATCTGTGAATACGAATAACGTGTAAGGTTATTCAGAGTCTTAGTTTAAGCATGTTAACACTTTCAGTCCTTCCACATTCAAAGTTTTTAATTTTTCGCAAAATTAGTCCCTAACAGTCAACGTTTGACTTCATTAGGGTTTAGTAGACGTGTCAACACATCGTTGGGCACGATTTTACGAGGTGTTACACAAATCAACGATTTCCCAAGTATCATTTCTGTGTAACGCTTCTAGTTCATCATTCATAGCCTCAACCCAGTTCTTATCGGACTTAGCCTCAAAAAAAATTTTAGGCTTAGAACTTTTATTCAGCACAGAAGCAAAGCAAAGATTACATGGATCTAAATTAGCATAGTTTAGCACCTTTTCAAGACCATATTTAACTTTACCATCAACAATATAGTCATCAAGTTTAGAAGGAAATTTGGTATTTCTGGAAGACCTCCTAGGAACAGTATTAGTTTGACCTACATTATCTCCCTCATAATTATTAGAAATATCCTCAACTTCATTATCATGCTCAGCCCTGTCCATATGTTCATCAGTGACACTTGGTTGCTGAGAATCAGCCTTACCTAAAGTCTCACTAGATTCAACATTGGACTGCTGAGACCCATGATCAGAAATAGGATTATTAATGATTTCATCATGGGGAGTAGGGCCAACTTTGGGACAAGGAGTACTAACAGAATCATACAAATCAAAGAAATTAAGAGTATTAACATTCGAAGTAAGATCATGATAGGCAAAGTTATTTTCTCTTTAAAGGGAAAAATATTTTTTTAAAACCTAACATCCCTAGAGAAATACATCACCCTATGATCAAGACTCCAAAGTTTATAACCTTTCTTTCATTTGAATAACCTATTAGCACACTTTTTTCAGCATGACTTTTAAACTTATCTGAATTGTTTAAAATCATACTAAAACAAAGACATCTTATAACCCTAAGTTGACCCAACAATGGTTCAAACCCATACACACATTCATAAGGAGACCTTCCCTTCAATACCGATGATGGCGTCCTGTTAATAAGATAAGTAGCAGTTAAGACACATTCTGACCAGAATTTCAGAGGAAACCCACCTTGAAATAGTAAAGCTCTAGCAACATTCAAAAGGTGCCTATGTTTTCTTTCGACTATACCGTTCTGTTGAGGTGTATGTACATAAGAAGTTTGATGGACAATCCCATTAGAGTAACAAAATTCACTCATTTGATTATTAATAAACCCAGTTCCATTATCACTTCTAAAAGTTTTAACATGTTTACCAAACTGAGTTTTAAGCAGGTTAAAAAATCCTTGTATATGATAAAAAACTTCACTTTTGTTTCTCATTAGATACACCCATACAGCCCTGGTATAGTCATCAACAATAGTAAGAAAGAACCTAAACCCATCTCTACTAGGAACCTTGTAAGGACCCCAAACATCAAGATGAACTAATTCTCCTAACATTTTAGATTTGTGATCACTTAAAGGGAAGGGATCTCTATGTTGTTTAGCTCTATGACAGATTTCACGTGGTGAAAGATTAGTATTTTTAATATCCAATTTGTTTTTTAAAACGTGTAAGACAGGTGCAGCAGGATGGCCTAATCTAGCATGCCATAGATTAACATCGCATTTAGCATTACACACCTTAACAGAAGAGCTACCATAGAAATAGAGACCATCAAGTTGATTACCAGTCACCTGGATTTTCTTTGTTTGAGAATCTTGAATATAACAGTTATTTTCATCAAATGTCACAGTTAATTTGCAATCTTTGACTAACTTATGAACAGAAACAAGGTTAACACAATAATCAGGAACAAGAAAAACATCATATAAATAACCTTATCACAGTTGCCCTTTAAGTTGGTTATTTATAATCAATCATGAGTACACACCTTTGGGGGTCAAGCATTTTAGGATCTCAATCATCATATGATCCTTCTCATCAAAGTAAACCGAAAATGACAACAGATATGTATGGTCGTTGGATACCGGATCCTAATGCGGATATGTATACGAGTAAAGGTTCAGGTCCAGTCCCTTCATGGGCTCAGTCTCCCACACCCTCGTCCTCACCCATTCCAACGCAAAAGGGTTCAGTGCCATCCTGGCTTCAGTCTCCCACATCGTCAAATAACCCTCCACCATCAAAAGTCAATCTATGGGGTGAATCTACTGTCGATTGTGGTACGACAGTACAGTTGGGGAACAGTGGTCAAACAAGAACTGTGTTTTATGCCAAAATTGTCAAGGATGTCAGCAATGATGAGTCCTCGGGAAATGATGACAATTCTGAACATGGCGGTAGCTCAATTGAAGATGTTACAATTTCAGTTGAAGATGGTACAGGCTCAATTTCAAGCGAGGATGGATCAGAATATGAATCATCAAGGGAGGTTGTTGATTCTAAGGCAAATGAGTCATTGTCTGAGAGTGAATTCAGTCAACTATGTGTCGATGAACCAAATTCTGATAGGTGTGATAATTGTGTTGAGTTAAATGTTAAATTGTCTGATTTGCAAAGCAAATTGTCGGATTTGCAAAGCAAATATGACGATTTGCAAAGCAAGTACAACGTGACATTTATCCACAATCAAAGTTTAATCGTGGATCTTTCAAAATGCACAGAGGCCAATATGTTTCACAAAAATCATGAAAATGAATTTAAAAAGATAATTGACACATTAAAGGAAGATAAGTCCGAGCTAAAAAAATGGTTTCAAGAAAACAAACTGCGATAAACAATTACATCACTAGGCTCGAGGAAGCACAAAAAGAGTTGGCCTGTGTCAAGTGTGAAAATGAGGCGATCCAGCTTAGATTAGATAGTTACTCAAACTCTAGGTATGTGCTGGATCACATCATTGACATACAGAAAAAGAAAGATGATGTCACGTGCATTGGATATAAGAAGTGTCCTCCACCTGTTAGACACAATTATACCGCGATGCCTGATGAGGAAGATAAACCTCACTTTGAGCCATCTGTTCCTTTAGATGTTGAGGAATTCGCAGCTGGACTTGGTTACAAGAAGGAAGTTTCATCAGATTCGGATGCGTCAGCAGATAAGAAAGTATCAACTGCTGAACAAAATCAGGATCCTCCAGTCATTGTTGAGGATGCTGATTCTTCAGATGATGAATCCGATGATATTGACTCAGCACAGTCTGATGCGGTAATCAAAGAAGAGGACATACCTCTTGAGAATCATATTCTATGTGATCCTACCGCAAAACCTGCTAGGACTGTTCTGGTTGAGTCCACGTCTGCGCAAGACTCTGAGAGTTGTGAAAGCATGAATTTGCTTTACACGTTGATTGGATCTGATAAAATAAATTCAGACAAGGATTTCCCAATCAAGAATTTTAATCAATCCTTGATTGATAAAGTGTTTGAGGATTCAACCAGTAAGTTTTTGGGAAAGTCGAGCCCAAGAGTTGTAGTAACTCAGTGTACTCCTATCCCAAAAGCCGAAGTTCGGAAACAATATGGAAATCAAAAAATTCCAGTTCAACAAAAGCAAAATCACGCTAATCAAGGAACGAGAAAGGGAAAAAGAGCTCAAAACAAGAAAAGGCTTCAAACGATAAGCTTCGTGAAGTCTCGAGGGACTGATAAAATTGAATCTTTTGAAAACAAATCCAAAACAGATTTTGTTATGCAAAAGAAAATTTTGAAAAGAAACAGTCAAAACAACTACACACAATGCACAAACTGTTGTGATGTAGGACCAAGTACCTCAAGATCACGAAGTTCATCATCAAGCTTTTACAATTATGATACTCCGATATTTGTTGAGCGGAGATCATGTTTTGAATGTGGTGAGTATGGTGAGTATGGTCACATTGTTAGAAACTGTCCATATCTCACGAAAGGAAAGGCAAAAGTTGATGCCCCCCATGGTAACAGTTACCATAAAAGATCTGTTTCACCAAGACATGACCCTCGTCTTGTTAAACAACGAGAAAAGAAACAGAAAAAGAAACAAAGAAAAGAAGTTGAAAAGGCTTTAAAACCAGAGGTTGTCCAAACACAGTCTGTTAAATCAGATGTTAAAAATGAAAAACAAAAACAGATTTGGAAATCAAAATCGGAAACTGTTTCAGGGGAGCTACATCAATTCCGAATCATCGGGAAATGGATGTCACAATTCTCGATGATGGCGGACAACCCAAGTCTGTGAAGGCTTGGGTCCCCCTCTCCAACTAATCTCAGAATGAGTGTGCAGGATGTTCCAGGAGGAACTATTGATGGTCTTAGGAATGTTGATAGTGGAGCATCCATGCACAAGATCGGCGACATAAGGCTCTGAAACATTGTTATATCCAAGGAGAATATTGTTGCCTTTGATGGAGAGAGGAGAAAAGAAGACAAAAATGTCAGATGATGGAATGATGGTGAAAGAATGTGGTTGAATGAAGTTGAAAAATTCGAAAAGATGAAAAATGTGCCATTATTTGATTGTTAAAGGTTTTGATCGGGTCCTCAGGAAAGATTCCAATGAAATGTACGCGTCTGCAGCACGTCTGAAGCTTTTCGAAGATTCATGGATTTTTCTTCCACAAGAAGTTCAAAGTCCACAAGATGAACGTGTAGTATACATTTCTTTTCGGTGTGATTGAAGACAATGTGTTTGTTGATCAAACCAACAGGGTGTGCGGATACCTTGGCGTGGATTGAACGACCACACACTACTTCTAAAGGAGAAAGACGAAGACCTTTGCTGGTGCAAAAGCATGTGGAAGACATCATGTATGGACCGACCAATGATGATGTGTACAAGCTTTCCCACATGCTCCCTTGTCACTTACTAGCCGGACCCGGAGGTTTCTGATCTTGTTGATGTGAAGAGATTTCTTAGTTAACTGAAGTAGCTGCAAAATCGACTTTGAAGTCCACACCGGGTGGATATCCAGTTTAGGAGAGCACTCAGATTCCTGCCAATGCACGAAGAAGTTGCAGGATTACGGTTCTGAATTTCTAATTTCTCCTATCCTTGTCGATATTTAAGCTGCTTTTTGAATTACTAACATCTCATACAACATTCCTTGACCAGACACATTGATCTAGAATATCACTTCACACATGATTGTTTCAATATGAAACTCGTCAATGTTGTTTTGGTCCACACCGATTACCGACATGCCAACTGATTTTTCCAAAATTCGATAAATCAATTCTGATTAAAATTAATTTTGGTAAACGGCATTAAGGTAAAACATGAGTTAATCCAACATCGGAAAATCATTTTTGTAAATATTTGTTTGTGTTTTCTTAATTTCTCATACTTTTTGCATTTTAGGGGGAGTAAATTCGAAAAATACAAAAACATTGAAACTTTTCAAAAATACAAAAACATCGAAAAATTTCAAAAACACAAAAACAATAGAAAAACAAAAATGGGTTTCCTGGCGAGAAAAAGAGAATATGATAGTACATCAGTGGTCTGTCGAAACCTCTTTGAACCTAAAATCAAAAACGATAAGCAACTCTATATAAGATGTATCGATAAGCTCATAATCATTTTAAAGTGTGCAGGTGATATAAACTAAATCGACTGAAGACTGTGTGGGAACCGTTCATTGGCATATGGTATTGGTACCGAAATTTCGTTTGATAGATTGCCGAGGTTCTGAGATACATGGTCTTTATGCTATTTATCATCTGGGTATCATTGTTGTTTCTTTTACCGAAAACAACGGGGACGCAAGTCTAGAACTTCTATGATACCATACATACGTGTATATATCATACAAACATGTATATAATACATGATGCATCCGACCTCAATAAGTGATAAACAATCACATGTCCAATCAATAAGTGATAAAATATCACAGTTTATCCGGGAGTCAAGTTCGTCTATTTGTCGGTACGATGGTACTAACTTGTTCACGGACTTGCTCTTGTGCCTTGCATGCATCGAATATCAAGTTCCTCATCAATAAGTGATTTAATCACATAGGGCTTGTATTCATCCAAAAAATAAGTGAGTATCTCACATCATATACGTTGAAAACAGATGATAAATGGTATACTCACCAGTAAGATGAACTCTCGTGCATACCTTGATACGGGAATGTGTCGTGTGTGGATGAACACCGGTCGGTAAGTATAAATCATACCTTAACGTATCCCCTAATCGCGAGTACATCTGATAAGTTGAGCTTATGTGGACAACAATACCGATAATCGTTATAGGATGCTTATCTTAATATTATTTAATTGAACAACAAGAGCGTTTTGGCGTGACCGTACACTGATATGATTCTCTTACCCTCGAAACTCACAAAAAGAATGTCTGTAAATATTTATTTAATGTTTTCAGTTTCTGCATCTCTGTATATATTTATTTACTGCTTTCCGTCTTTAAATTTGAAATATTCAAAAAAAAATACCAAAAAGATTTTAGGTGTGTTTTTATATAAACTTTATAAAAACCAAAAAGATTTTATTTCTATCTTATTTTTGATTGCCCGATGTTGGATCTCGAGTCTTTTCCTACCTGAAACCAGTTCGAAACCTAAAACAACTGCATCTTCATAAACGGTCAAAATTAACAAGTTTTTGAAAGTTAAAATCTAAATTGATCAAAATTTTCAACTTTCAAATTGTTGTCGGTCGGTGTTTGTTTGAGAGTTGGTCTCATGTGTGTTGTTTGTTTATGTTGACTATATTCCAAGCAGTTGTTCTCATTACGCGTTTAGCTCTGTTGTATGTGCAGATGTGGCACTCAAATCAGTTAAAGGTAAAGAGAACGTGTTATATGACAAGTTGCGGAATGAAGACACGACATGAATGCAATCAAAGGATCAAGATGATCGAGTTGCTGCTGACCACTTATCAACACCACAAGGATCTGAAGATTTAAAGATCAAAGTCTCACGAGCAACGTTCAAGGGGGAGTTTGTTGATGCACCTCCTTACAGTGACATGTGAAGACATCTGAAGATCTGACAACATGTGAAGATTGAACCATCACGAGCAGCATCCAAAGGGGAGTTTGTTGATGCACTTTGTGGATGCGGCTCGGTTTGGTTCGGTTTGACTCGGTTCGGTTCGATTCAAGCCCGATGTCGCGACATTCCTCTGTCGTGCGCCCCAAAGATCGACACGCGAAGCACGAAGAGCCGCGAGCTGACATCACCATGACATCATGATGATGATGTCATGATGATGTCACATGTATACATCTTTGCAATATGAATTCTAAGAGTATCCCCAATAGGGGTGTTTTTTTGATGTTTTTATGATGCCAAGGTGGCATTACCTCACCAATCACAAACATTCTCTCTTTTGCTTCATTCCCATCACCTAAAAACAACACTCTCTCTCCTCTTTCCTCTCCCCTCCCTCCCTCCCTCCCTCTCACAACACCTTTCTCTCTCCTTAAATTCATGTTTTTCACTACATACATCACCACACCTTCTCTCCTCCACCTCATACTCTCTCTCATCCACCTCACCTTTCTCTCTCCTTAAAAACACTCAAATACACCTTATTGGGGATACTCTAAGAATTCATGTAACGAGAATCCACATGTTGACAAAGAATCATTCAACGAAGACTGCATGTGCATGACGAAGGATTGCATGTTTAATGTTCGTCCATGATACCCTCAACGAAGAATGCCTTGGACGAAGTCTCTGTGGACAAAGACTATACATTGGATGAAGAATCCCTCCTTGTGATGAACACTCCTTTCCACGAAGACCACATGGTCGACGAACACTCCAATGTCACGAAGACTGAGTGTTCGTCGAGCTCTATACATGGCGAAGACTCACTTATGTCGACGAAGACTTAGGGTTCGTGGACGAAGACTTATGGCGACGAAGACTTAAGACCATAGGGTATGGTGGGGCGGGGGTTTGGGGCATGGGTTGACACGTGGAGTTCGAGCCCCCCCCCCCCCCCCCCCCCCCCCGTTGGTGAGTGACGTGTCCGTGGGGTTTGGCGGGGCGTGGCTAGCCCGGCGTGGCTTGGCCAGGTGTATTAAAATAAAAATAAAAATCTAAAATTAAAAAATACACACAAGGGCCCTAGCCAACAAACCAATAAGAGCCGGCCACATAGGATCGCTAGCATGCCCCACGCCCGGCCTTAAACTCCCGCCCAAGGGCCACGCCCAAACCCAAGCCCACCCGGGGTGGTGACTTGGGCGTTTCTCTCCAACCCACGCCCCAACCCCCGCCCCATACCCCATAGTCTAAGGTTCGTGATGATGATGTTCCATTCTTCGTAGGGTCTGGATAAGGTTTGGTGTATAAAAAGCATGTAGCAAACAGAAGATAAGGTGGAGAGAGAACTGAGTGAACATCAGAGAGTTTTATTGTATTTCTTATTGTAATATCATTCTGTATAGAAACTCTGTTGATATTGATTCACTTGTGTTTAAACGTTGAATATTTGTGTTGTGTTTATCTCTCGCTCGGTTTGTGTCGCAACGAGGATTCCGCACTGCACCCGAAACAAGAAATCATCTAAGTCCGACGACGATCCGTATCGGGACCTACAAATTGAATAAAGGAACCAGAAAAAATATATATATATATATATATATATATATATATATATATTTCAACATTTCAATTACAAACTCTAGAATCATAACAATAAACTAAATCTACATCAAAACAACGAACTAGGTGTATTTATGCAATAATTAAGGCCAATTTATAATTATTATTCCCACTTAAACAAAAACATACTGGTGATTATGCCCTTACATTTCCCACTCAAACAAAAACATGCTGGCAATTATGCCCTTACATAGGAACTTACAGTTTAAACTTATACATTTTCTAACAAGAAATACTTGCACACTGCTCACCTTCTAAACTTTCTTACAAATTTGCCAAAATACACAACCACAGTTACATATATCCAATCCTTCATGTGACTCAACAAACCAAAAACGAAGCGCCTGCAACGATGGTCTAAAATTAAAGCACCACAAATTCCTAAAAACCCAACTACAAATCCAACACCCATACCGGTGTAATATGATTTCCAAGAGTCCTGTTCAACTTCTTCAACATCTTTCTTTCCCGGTGGAGGTAAGAACCCACATCTTGGTGTAAGCGGAGGTCCGCAATGTTGAGGGTTACCACTATAGGAGGTATAATTGAAACGTTGGAGTTGAGACCCAACTGGTATTTCTCCGGACAAATTATTGTTTGAAAGGTCAAGATAACTTAGAAAATTCAACTGTGCCAAACTCGACGGAATACGTCCAAAAAACTCATTATTTGACAAGTCAAGAGATTCCAGAGATTTTAACCCACCCATATCTTTCAGGACTTCCCCATACAGCTTGTTGGAGGAAAGATTTAACGAAGCCAAATCAGAAAGATTAGTGATCTCATACGGAACTTTTCCAGATAAATTGTTTCTTGAAAGATCAATGCTCTTCAGTAACTGCAGACCGCTGCTTCCAAATGACCGTTGTGTTCCTTTCCATGTTACCCAAGTATTGTCTAAAATTTGAACCTCTTCGGAATGATAATAATAACAATCCCGAATTTCTAGCTTATCTTTACACGGTAACGATTCGTCAAAGCCGGAACCTCCATACCTATCGTAATTAGAGTAATAAGAATGCTTTTTCATATCATCTCCAAAGCTTCTTCTAGTCATAGCTGTGAAGTTACCAAAGCATGTTGGAATATCACCTAACAATCCATTATTTGACAGATCAAGGACTTGTAGATTGTACAACCGACATACTTGTGAAGGTAACCTTCTGTGGAATTCGTTGGACCCTAAAACAAGAACATATAACTCTGAAAGTTTTTCACCTATCCAATCTGGTATGACCCCTGATAACTTATTTTGACTAAAATCAACAAACCTTAATCTGGTGCAGTTACTCAAGGATATTGGTACTTCACCAACAAAGGCGTTTGTTCGCAGATACAATGACTCGAGGTTAAACAAGAATCCCAAAGAATAAGGGATTTTACCAGACAAATTGTTATTTGATAAGTTAAGAATGACAAGTTTTTCTTGGAACTTTAACCAACAATCAGGAAGGCTCCCTGAAAATGAATTGTTAGAGAGGTCAAGAGAAGTCAAAAAATCTTCAAAGTTACACAAGAAAGCGAGTGTCCATGAGAACCTGTTTCCAGAGAGGTTTAATGTGGCCATACTAGAAAGCAATGACGCAGGTACCTTTCCTTCAAGATGATTGTTTCCAGAGAGGTTTAATGTGGCCATACTAGAAAGCAATGACGCAGGTACCTCTCTCTCTCTCTCTCTCTCTCTCTCTCTCTCTCTCTCTTTAAGCTCCTACCAGCTCTATTGAACATAGGGACACTCACTGGTATTTATAGTACATACCAGGAGAATACATATCGAAACAAAGTTAAGTGTATTGAAATAGAGCCTTGACATCAAAACAAGGTGAAATAATTAAGGAAACATCAAAACAAAATTGTATGTATCGAAATAGACCTCAATTGTCTATTTTGATTTGTTTTCACCACACATAAACTCTCTGTTTCGATTCCCATCTTTCATTCTTTCTATTTCGATGACATGTGCATTCATTATATAATGCCTGTTTCGATGAGGTGTATTACATTCAAAGGCTTTTATGTTTCAATAAGATAATGTCATCATCCCTTTGACTTCTTGATTTATATGTCATTCATATTTGATAGGAGGATATCAAACAGGAGGGCTTTATACACGACGAACTGAAATGAGACACATCCATACGAAGGTGCATCAACAATTTTTTACGTATATCCCCCCTGCTAAGATCAGTTATTACATATTTACCTGACCCTTAAAATCAATTACATATTTCCCCTTTCTAAACAATATGTATTACATATTTTCCCTTGCTAAATCATATATATTACATATTTACCCATTTTATTAAAATTATTCTCATTAATTCCTATTTTACCCTTAATGATTTACTTGTTACATGTGTTTTGAAACTCCAAATTTAAAACATCTAATTGCATCTTCTTCTTCCTAGTCCTACTGTACATTACAGAGGATTGAAATTTTTAAAAAGATAAAATATTAGACATTTATGAATGCACAATTTAAAAGAAGTAACACCCACAAACTCTTTGACAGAAGGCACAATTTAACAATTTCATATGAACAAATCACACGAACAAAATCTGAAACCATGCTCCCAAGAAACATAAAGTTTTGAATAGTTTTTTTCTTATAAAATCTTGAAATCAACTTTCACAATCTTTATTTTCTTTCATTAATTGAAAGTTTTTTTTTTGTAGAATACTCGTGAAAGGATTGCTTTTTTACATCGTCTAAAGCTTCATGATCATCACCATAAAATTCTACCACCCAATCACCGGCGAGAACACCGGTGACCACTCCTCACCACCGAACCTTTTCTGCTTCACGCCAAGAAAACATATTTGTTATACGCTCAGAAGGTGGGATATAAACTCTCTGTTTTACACCGATTACCACTCCTACGAGAACACTCAATCACCGGAGACCACCCAATCACCGGCAAGAACATCCAATCTTATGGTGTTTTACACTGGTGAGTGCCCAATCTTATCGCGTTTTACACCGGTGACCACCCAATCGCCGAAGAGAACACCGGTGACCATTCAGTTTTACATGACAACAGAGAGTTAATTGGTTGCCAGGTTGAAACATCGTAAGGGAGGGAGGAACGTGGATGATTTTTTTTTCAGAAAAGGAAATAGAAAAGGTTAAATGGGTAATTTTATAGGAAAAGGGGAAATATGTAATTAATTTTATAAGTCGGGTAAATATGTAATAAAGCCTTTTAATAAGGGGATATATGTAAAAATCCTTTTATAGTTTGTTAATAGGTAATTAGCATAATACATGTAAGTTGAGTGACTTAATTGGAAAATAAAAAAGTATGAGGGACTTAATTAACACAGTTTAAAAAGTTGGTTACATTTGTATGAAAAATTCCCTTATCTATATGGGTGTTTTTGTGTCTATTTCATGCTACCCGGATCCATGGGGAGGTTTGTTTTGCTGCAACGCGCAGGTAATCAAACTAGTATTATTTCAATTACAAACTCTAGAATCATAACAATAAACTAAATCTACATCAAAACAATGAACGAGGTGTATCTATGCCATAATTAAGGCCAATTTATAATTATTATTCCCACTTAAACAAAAAACATACTGGTGATTATGCCCTTACATAGGAACTTACGGTTTTAAACTTATACATTTTCTAACAAGAAATACTTGCACACTGCTCACCTTCTAAACTTTCTTACAAATTTGCCAAAATACACAACCACGGTTACATATATCCAATCCTTCATGTGACTCAACAAACCAAAAACGAAGCGCCTGCAACGATGGTCTAAAATTAAAGCACCACAAATTCCTAAAAACCCAACTACAAATCCTACACCCATACCAGTGTAATATGATTTCCAAGAGTCCTCCACAACTTCTTCAACATCTTTCTTTCCCGGTGGAGGTACGAACCCACATCTTGGTGTAAGCAGAGGTCCACAAAGTTGAGGGTTACCACTATAGGAGGTATAATCGAAACGTTGGAGTTGAGACCCAACTGGTATTTCTCCGGACAGATTATTGTTTGAAAGGTCAAGATAACTTAGAAAATTCAACTGTGCCAAACTCGACGGAATACGTCCAAAAAACTCATTATTTGACAAGTCAAGAGATTCCATAGATTTTAACCCACCCATATCTTTCGGGACTTCCCCATACAGCTTGTTGGAGGAAAGATTTAACGAAACCAAATCAGAAAGATTAGTGATCTCATACGGAACTTTTCCAGATAAATTGTTTCTTGAAAGATCAATGCTCTTCAGTAACTGCAGACCGCTGCTTCCAAATGACCGTTGTGTTCCTTTCCATCTTACCCAAGTATTGTCTAAAATTTGAACCTCTTGGGAATGATAAGGACATACCTCTCCATGTAGATTCTCTTTACACGGTAACCATGTGGAAAAGGAGAAATTGTCATAACAATTGTAATAAGAATGATTTTTCATATCATCTCCAAAGCTTCTTCTAGTCATAGCTGTGAAGTTACCAAAGCATGTTGGAATATCACCTAACAATCCATTATTTGACAGATCAAGGACTTGTAGATTGTACAACCGACATACTTGTGAAGGTAACCTTCCGTGGAATTCGTTGGACCCTAAAACAAGAACATATAACTCTGAAAGTTTTTCACCTATCCAATCTGGTATGACCCCTGATAACTTATTTTGACTAAAATCAACAAACCTTAATCTGGTGCAGTTACTCAAGGATATTGGTACTTCACCAACAAAGGCGTTTGTTCGCAGATACAATGACTCGAGGTTAAACAAGAATCCCAAAGAATAAGGGATTTTACCTGACAAATTGTTATTTGATAAGTTAAGAATGACAAGTTTTTCTTGGAACTTTAACCGACAATCAGGAAGGCTCCCTGAAAATGAATTGTTAGAGAGGTCAAGAGAAGTCAAAAAATCTGCAAAGTCACACAAGAAAGCGAGTGTCCCTGAGAACCTGTTTCCAGAGAGGTTTAATGTGGTCATACTAGAAAGCAATGACGCAGGTACCTTTCCTTCAAGATGATTGTTACTCAAATCCATTGCTGGGTTGCTACTAAAATTACCCATCATATCCGGTAGCGTACCATTTATTTCATTTGAAGAGAGGTTAAGAAACCGCAATTCACTAGATTGGCTCCAAAACCATGTAGGTATGTTGTCTGATATGCTAGCATTGGAAAAATCAAGATGTATGAAAAGATTTACATCTTCCTTGATCCACATTGGGAACTTAGGTCCGAGCTTGCAGGATTGCAACTTTATTGTTTCTAATTGGTAATTAGGGAATGTCCCATTGAAGCTTAAGCTGAATGATAAAGAATTGAATGACAAGTCTAGATAACGTAGTTCGTTGAGATGTAGAAAATGAACGTCAGAGATAACACCTCCAAGGGAATTGGATGAAAGATCAAGATATTGAAGATTTGAAGCCTCACCCAAACTGTCTGGTACATTACCAGATAAGTTATTACTAGACAGGTCTAAATACCAAAGTGAAGCCCATTCTATGAACTTAGGAATGCTTCCGTTCAAAGAATTGTTACTAACATCAAGATATGTTAGATTTGAAAGTTGACCCACACTGTTGGGCATGTCTCCGCATAAAAAAATATTGGAAAGGTCTAAGATCTTCAAGGATGTACATTCTATGAAGTTAGGTATGCTTCCGTTCAAAGAATTGTGACTAACATCAAGATATTCCAGATTTGAAAGTTGACCAACTGTGTTGGGCGTGTTTCCGCTTAAAAAATTATAAGAAAGGTCTAAAATCTGCAAAGATGTACTTATTGTGAAGTCAGGCATGCATCCCTTTACAGAATTCTTACTGACATTAATATATTCCAGATTTAAAAGTTGACCCAGACTGTTTGGCATGTTCCCGCTTAACATGTTATTAGAAAGGTCTAACTTCTTCAAGGAAGTACATCCTGTGAAGTCAGGCATGCTTCCACTTAAAGAATTGTAAGCGAGTGACATGTGAATCAAAGAAGAACAACCAGAAAAGCTAGGCAATGGTCCATTAAGGAGGTTTTGTGACAAATCCAGATGAACGAAAGATGAAAAATTGCCAAAGGATTTTGGAATGACACCTCTTAGCTGATTTCTTGAGAGGTCTAAATAGGTAAGAGAAGTCATATTTCCAAAGGAAAAAGGAATAGACCCACTCAAAGAATTACCACTAAGATCAAGTTCAATCAACTTTGAAAGATTGGCAAGTTGATGAGGAATACATCCAGAGGAACAAGCACCGGAAACATGTAAACGTTGTAATTGGGACAAACCGGAAAAAATGGATAAAGAACAAGACTGAAGATTCAAAAGGTAATTTAGATTAAGGTATCGAAGCTCATTTAAGACTTGTAATGACGAACTAATGTTACCTGTTAAATCCCTATCACCGAGATCAAGTTCAATCACATGACCATTGTAGTTGTGACAAGTGACACCCTCCCATTTGCAACAGTCCATGTTTTCTTCGTTGCTCCCCCAATCATCAAGATATCCATAATAGTCAGTTAGATTGGCTTTAAAATCCAGCAGAGCTTGCCGCTCCTTCTCAATGCAAGAGCTCATGTTGGCATCTTCTTTGAGACCCAGACCACCGTTCATAAAGAACATGCATAGCAGCAAAGACACAAGAATAGACATCGATGGTATATAGGCTAGTGTGTATATCTTATATGAGAAGAAACTGAAAATAGATGTGTTGTAGAATGACGTTAGTAGGATTGATAATTTATAGCAAAAACTATGCATCAGTGGCAGAAAAAAAAAAAAAGCATTATTGGATTGGGGAAAGTTTTCCACAAGCTACTGTTGCAAAAATAAAATAAAATTAGAATCTACTACCAGGAAGTTGCTCGATGAAATAATAATATTGCTTTTCATACGGGCGGCTGTAATTTTCACACATCTTCATCTTGGTTGCAGCTACTTGAGTCATTGCCGTGTCAATCCCGCAATTAATTCCCATGCATGAAAAATACATATTGTAAAAAAAAATATTGTTTATCAAATAAAGAGTCCTTTTTTTAGCTTAATCTTTGTTGAAGAGTAACTTAAACGAAAAAACATTATGAAAAGAAATCAACGAATGATTATAATGTCAAGTATATTAAAGCAAAAATGAAATCATATTTATTTCTCAGTGACCTTTAAAATTGTTTGAATACTTTGATGGTATCAATGAAATGTATTGCACATTAAAGTTCATAAAGTCAAAAAACGCGCGGTTCATATTATTTGCACATTTGTCCCTAACCTTTTTTTAGCGGCAAATTTGGATCACTGACGGACCACTGGAGTATAATCATGCAACCAGCGGAACCACCCGATCATATCCATCTCCACTAGACATAATGTCTATACACCAATTCAGGAGTAAACCCAATAAATATGGGAAAAACCCCATTGTGAGAATCGAACCCATGACCTATTTGTCCCTAACCTGATTAAGCAAAATACCTAAATCGTCATTAATTGGTCATTAATTTTTTCTCTTGAGTTTTTTATTTGTCCTCAAATCTCTATAGATGTTTGATGTCGTAATCTACCTTAATCAACCAAAATCACTGTCAAGTCCAACATGGAAAAAAATTAAATCAAAATATAATTCTAAGATTTAAAATCAATCTCGAAACCAAAAGTATTTGAACTAAAGAAAAAAGTGAACCAAAGAAAGAAGTTATTTCTTAGGTTGAAGTTCGACATGATTTGTCTCAAGAGATGAGCTAAAACCAGATTGCAAGGCAGAAAAAGCATTCTTGCAATGAGGAACGCTTCCAACACGTTACCTTTTTAAAGTGGAACCCTCTCCAAGAACGAGGAGGAGACTGCAGAAGAACACGGTCGAAAAATGACTAGCAACACTATAGAAAAGTAAGCCTTTAGTTCAAAATTACTTGGTCAAAGTCACATGTTCATATTCGTTACCCTACCTAAATTATTGTAGCTTGAGTTTTATGGGTGTGGTTATTTCTGTCACACCCCGAAATATCAGAGCTGGCGTGACTAGACCAGTATCTTCATTGCACAGCGGAAGAAGTTAAAGCTAAGACTTCTAGAGAATGAACGCCACTAAGTACTCGACTCCACATGGTTCTTCTATTCCAACCGCGCCATAATTTGAAAAAGTAACATGAGAAAGAAACATGCAAAAAAAATCAACATAAAGTTGAGCGAGTTCATAGTTTGTTTGTAAAAGATTTAAAATAAATATTTTTGAATAACCGGTTTTTGAAATATTGTTGAGAAAACGAACTAAAAATCGTTTTCTTCGACAATGATATGTGAAAACTCTGTATTTGTAAACTTCATATGTGTAACGCGTTATGTTCGTAAAACTTTGTATTTGTAAATTGTTGTGTCTGTAAAACTTGTATAACCATCAATGTCCACCCCTGACAATGACAACATGCGTGCATGAACCCATGAGTTGTATTTGTATCAAACATGGTTTGTAAATGTAAGTTGTAAACTGTAAATAGTAAGCTTGTGAGTTCTAAACGTAAGCTGTGAGTTGTAAACGTAAGCTGTGAGTTGTAATCGTAAGCTGTGAGTTGTAAACGTAAGTTGTGATTTGTAAACGTAGGGAAATCAAGATCGCTAATGTTTTGCAAGGACATTAACATGTGTGACGACATAGGAAGCATCCAAACCTAGGCGATTTTTCCGTCGATTACCCTCGACTGTGACACAAAAGCACTCTTCCGCATGGGTCTAAAACCAAGAGTGAGGCTGTCAATACCCGTTAGATCTAACCCTTTGTTCCGCGGTCTAGTTGTATATGTGATTAATGGTGCTTATAACATGATCTATTGTATCATTCCTTAGTTTGACGTACCCTTTGTACTTGTATTTTCCCGTAGTTTAGAAAACTAGATTACATGTGTATGCACATTTAGAAAAATACGCTTGTTTGAAAAACCGGTATAATTAACATAAATCTTTTGTAAACCATTTGTGCTTTTCGTAATTCACAAACCATTTGTATTAGTCAAAACTTGTTTAGAAGCATGGTTTAGAAATGTGAAACGTAAGTTCATCGAAAGCCTTGTATGCTTTTGCAAAACGTGCATGTCTTTCCACCCCGAAAACATTTATAAAAATGTAAAACCGTAAAAAGGTGGGGTTATGAACTCACCTGGATATCCTTATGCAAAGCTAGCTTAATATGACTTTGTGGTGTCGTTTCCAAGACGCGACTCGCTAGCGTGCATTCTACAATATTCCTAACACGGAATATCTTATAAGTTTCTAAATAAAAGCGGTAACTAACTACGTGTCATCGAGCTCTACCGAATCGTTAATCGAACGATTAGACAGTAAGTCGTTAGCTTAATGAAAACGATTAAGTTATAGTTATTAGTTCGTTTATCGTCGGTAATAGTTGCTAAGTTTTGGAAGTACTTAGCTTCCAAGAGATTTAAAATATATAAATATTCATATAAGAATATATAAATATATTGTTATAATCGCGTTAGTCGTCCCAAGAAATCGTACATGAATGAAACGATTAATATACAACGAACTCGTATTATATATCGCGTCTTGTATACATTTGTTAAAATATATGTATGTGTCGTTTAGGCGTTTGAAATAAATATATAAACTATATTTATTTTATAAAAGAACTAGGTTAGTTCCCCGTGTGTTACACGGGTTGAACAATTTAAACTATTTAATAAATATTTCTTGTAAATACAAACTAAAGAGGGAGACATTTATATACCAATTGACATAAATAAGTTAATATAAAGATGATGTATGTTAGTATTATAAAATTTATCAGAGAAGAATGTAATCAAACTGTCGCTAAAAATAATACAAAAATAAATATATTATGTAATACGTAGTATTGTATTTACGTATTACATTACATTACATTTAAATTTAATGATAAATAAAAAGATAGAATGGATGTAAATTACAAAGACACTCAATGTTTAAAAAAAAGATGTAACATGAATAATGATAATTTACGAATATTTTCATTAAATGTATTATTTGAAGATTTGGAAAGTTGTTACTAAGATTTCAGGATTTTTTTTTTATTTTTTTTTTTGAAATTAGGATTAACTATTACCAAGATTTCATGATTATTTTTTATTTAATTTAGGATTAACTATGAAACTAAAGAGATAAGTAAACCAATGTGTGACACGTGTCATTCATTGGAACCATCTAATTTTCTGTTTTCCCACCTCTTTTGTAAAGTTATCTTATATTAATTAAATACTAAATTAATATTAAATCGTATCCTAGTTTGAACTTGAAATAGAATCCTTCTATTTTTCTAACAAAGTATTATCTTCGAATTTAAAATTGTTAATTTAAGATAAGGTGTTTTTAATTTTTCTTTAGGAAAATAGAAAATAGATGACTTCAATGAATGATACGTGTCACATATTAGTTTATTTATAGTATAAGTTTGGTATATAAAATTACATTTATTCAACACGTACAATACACGGGGTTCCTTAAAGTTTTTCTTTTATTTAATATGTCAAATTATATAATAAAATAAAATAAAGAATTTCAAATAATGTCACGTGACACCCTCTTCTTTAATCGTAAATTTTAATTTATATAGTATTTTATTTTAATATAATTTTTAATTACTAATACGTGTTTTATATTCATAAATCTATTGTTTTTCATCAATTGGTTGTTCGATAAATGAATATGTTTTTTTTTTTTTTTTTTTGTTCTGGTGCTAACATTTTTGTTATAATAATCTAAATATATTAGTAGTAGATTACGTTTGAAGTTGATAAGGTATTAACCATTTGAAGTTGATTATGTTTTTAAAGTGATTTTTCTACTTTGAAATTATAAACTTATCTTTACTATAAAATATATAATTTATAAACATTTGCTTTTATATGTTTTTTAAACGGATAAATAATAATAAAATTATCCTATATATTAATAAACCAAGCTAATGAATAGTATATGTCACATCATAATGAATAGTAATAAATAGTAAACTTTTCTTATTGGTTGATTGTCTTTGTTGACTTCTTTATAGTGAGTCTTTGATGTTATTGTTTATATACTTTTGGTTTCTTTAATATGACATTTTTGTATGTTTGGTAAAGTGGTTTTTGTGGTGTTTTAGTTTGCAAAGGGGATGGGTTCAAGTCCCACTCTTTACATTTTTTTTATATCTATTATATTAACTATTACCTATTACCTATATATTACCTATATAAACAAAGTTAATGAATAGTGTTTTAATGCTACATGGTATCGTTGTTTCATCGTTAATCACGAGTACCGTACGATTGTACGAACAATAACGCTATCGCACAACTTTTTGTTGGTTTTCTTTAACTTTTAATGATTTATTTATTTTAGTTTCAGGGGTAGGGATGAGCACGGTGCCAACCGATACCGAATCCGAATCGGTACTTGTACCGAAAATGCTGGTTACGATACCGGTTTATGAAGGTAAAACCGGTGGCGAACCGGTACCATGAACGCCAAAAGTCGGTACCGAATTGTTACTTAATATATTTCGGGAAATTCGGTACCGATACCCAATACCATTGGCTCATATCTGACCATGAGTTTCATACGAACATCATTAACATATAACTTTTTGGTTGATTTTCTTCAGGTTCTCTTTTAGTGTTTTTTTTAACATTTTTTTAATTTTTGTCAGTGGTTCCGTGCGCAAGGCTCTCACAGTGATTTCAAAATACATATAAACACAGACTAAATCACAAAAGAAGTACGCCGCAACGCGGCGCCCATAATAAACCTAGTTAAATTGATATGTGAAGGGAGATCAGATTTCAGGATTATTATTATTATTATTGTTATTATTATTATTATTATTGTTATTGTTATTATTATTATTATTATTTTGAATTTAGGATTAACTATGAAACTAAATGGATTATATTTTCGGAGGGAAAATAGATTTCTAGATAGTCTCATTGATTGCCATGTGTCTCAAATTAGTTTACTTTATTATATGTATAGATACGAGTCGTTTGATTTTTGAAATAAATATAAAACTATATTTATTTTTACAAAAAATTCGTA
The DNA here is from genome assembly GCA_030545235.1 of Helianthus tuberosus. Taxonomy (NCBI): domain Eukaryota; kingdom Viridiplantae; phylum Streptophyta; class Magnoliopsida; order Asterales; family Asteraceae; genus Helianthus; species Helianthus tuberosus. The sequence continues at coordinate 35,765 of JARYGA010053692.1, forward strand.
TTGTTTGATATTTGAAATAAATATATAAACTATATTTATTTTTATTAAAGAATTCGGGTTGTTTGTTGTCGGAAATAAATATATAGACTATATTTATTTATAGAAGAATTCTTTTGTTTGTTATTGGAAATGATTATATAAACTATGTTTATTCCTAAAAGAATTGTCGAGCCTTAAGCGTTTGAAAATAAATATAAAAATCTTTATATTTATTTCATGAAAAAGTTTGCGTTAATGACGTTTTTGTGAGTCTTAAAGTGTCGTTGTAAGTAATTATATATTTGTACTAGGTTAAAACCCGTGTGTTACACGGGGTTGGGTAACATGAAAAACAGAAATAGAAAGTTATATATCTTTTGCAAACGAAATGCATGTATATCTTTTGCAATCCCGTCATGATTTAATGAATAATGAGAATAAATAAGGGGCTAACAAATAAACAATACAAAAAGTATAAGATAATCATTTGAACATACACGTTTAATGAAATTTACATAAAGTAAAAAAGAAACAAATTGGCATATATCTATAATGTTTAAAAAAGAAATAAAGTGTACTGCAACCCACAATTCTAACTAAAATCCTTTATAAGCATTGCCTTGAATTCTTATAAAAGGTATTATTAAAGAATATTTCTGAATCAAAATCTTTTTAAGCATTATTCAGTTACTGCACTAAACATACCCGGGTCTCTTATGGTTTACAAAAACTACCAATGATTCGTTTGAAACAAATGACCCCATTTCCTCTTGAACCAAATAAATGTTAAGTAATAAGGAAGTTGAAAGATACCTCAAAGACCACCTATTTGATGAGGTTCATGTTTGATCAGTGAATAAAAGAGACAAAAATAGTACAATTTCTTTTGGATCGAAGTAGGCCTTTAAAAGAACCTGCATGATATAAATCACTATGATATACAATTGGTATCGAACCGGTACCGAATTTCCCGTAACAAATTATTTTCGGTACCGAATTGGCACCCACTTTTTGGTGTTTTCGGTACCATGTCGATTTTGTATGGTACCTGTATTTTATCGAATTTAGCCATCAAATAACAGTAAGGTATCGGTACTGTCCTGTACTATACATTGAAATTTTCGGCACCGTTATTGTTACACGTATTTGGCAAATTTGGGTACCAGTACCGAGCTCATCCCTAATCGCAGTTAACAAAGTAGAGAAAAAATTATCTCATTCACTACAGTTAGCGTGTTATAGTTCATAGATAGTCTTAAAAAGTCATAATCTTATTAAGGACGATTAGAAAGTCAAACTATTAAGGACGCTCACAAAATCGAACTTTTTATGAAGGAAACCAAACTTTTTACTAAGTCAAATCTTTTAGTAATGACACTCGTAACGTGGTGAAGCTTCTTTTACTAAGCTTATCATTGCGCCACCCCGTAAAGGTCATGGGAGAATTTGTGTATTTACTCCTTATGATAGACCCAAAAGATATGAGGCCTTACAGAGAGAAAAATAGAAGCCTTGAGTTGACCATTTCTGGACATCTGCCTCATATGAGAAGCCTAATTCGCCAGCCTGTCATCTAATTTCCTTTCAATAGAAAGGAGAGAAAACAAAAACAAAAATAAACATCACTATGATATACAATTGGGCAAACTACCAGAAATAGAAAAGAACTTTGCACGATTTACCAATTTAACAAACAGGTTTAAATTAGGCACAGATTAGAAACCAGCTTACAATTTATTACTGATTTTACCAACCGACCTCGTTTAACCGGTAGATTGATGATGACTCATTTGTTGACGTCATGCCATCTGCCACAGCAGATGCCCCCATTTGCAAAAATGCTTATGTATATAGCGCGTTGCAGTGTACAAATCATCTAGCACATCAGATAGAATTTATAGAGACGATTAACAGGGGTCTTAAATCTCGATAAATGATATTAAATGTTATATTATTTTATTTGAATAAAAGTGTTATTTTTCTAATACATAAAATATTTTTTTACTTTTTCCGTTGTGCGCTTTTATTTTCTCAGGCCCTCGCTTTTCTTCCTTGAGCCTTGCGCCAAGGCCCCAAGCGAGGACCTAGCGCCTTTAATAACTATGGTTATATATGATGATAATAATAATAATAATAAAATAATTTTTTTCTTATATAAACACTTAAAACATGACCTGTATGAGCACTGACATTTCCACCTTCATGGTCACTCCAACAAATTATACATTCAAAAACATAAAACATGGTGTTCATAAATCACGATCTGTGTGTAGAAATATGCAATACCTATGGATAGTGACATAAAGCCTCATAAGCTCTTGCATTTCAGGACTTTTAAATCCAAGCATGTGAGCAAAATTCCCACCATAATCTAATGAGTTATTTGCAGGTATAATTTCTCCATTTTTATAGATCCTACGGTAAACTTATGCAGCGACAGCTGGCACTTGAGCGATCAATTAAAGAGAATCTTCAAATGTTGGCTCCCAATATCTTC
>JARYGA010053693.1:0-20859 GCA_030545235.1 Helianthus tuberosus
TTTTTATTTATTTACATTCCTATTCGTAATGATTTATTTAGAACTTTTCATAAAAGGAATTACTTATTTGGGCATAACATGCCTTTTTAAAATTCTATTTATATACAAGTTCACATACCTCACGGGGAAATCACTCACACTCGGCCGAAGGTGTATTTTTAGTGAATCACTCGAGAGCTGCATGGAACTTATTCCTACTATAGGCTTGCCAAGAAATCAATCCTCCTCCTTTTTAACTTTTATACCTTTGTAGATATCAAGAGGACTTTGTGGGTTAAGGGTTAGGCTAGGGTTAAAGGTAGGTGGTTGGGTTAGTGGTTAGTAGAAAAGGGCTAAAAGCGTAACAAGTGTCGGTTTTCGTATTTTTGCAACTTTTTATTTTGATGAAGCTTTTATTCAAACTAAGTTATTTTTTATTAACTTGTTTGTTTATTTTCTTTTCTTTTTTTTTTTTTTTACGAAGAACCGCACTTGTTACTAAAATAAAGGGTTAAAAAGAAAAAGGTTTTGGTGGGTAAAAAGGGTTTTTGTTTGGGTGATGAAACGAAAAGGTTTAGGCTCAAAGGGGCTAACTAGGGGGATTTTTGGGTAGGTGGTAAAAGAAAAAGAAAAATAATGGTGTAGAAATAAAAAGGGTTAGTCCTAATGCCTCCATCATTTACTTACTCGGGTTTAAGTTGATAAGGACTGGGAATGCATTGTCATGGCAAGTTCTAGAGTTGTAAGAACCAAGCGGCTATTCACACAAGAAACGAAAAATGAGCATTTAGTCAAATGATATGTAATTGTGTGCTCAATAAAGGCTCAAAACTCACTTTTGTGGGAATGGGTTTTTATGTGATCAAGTATATATAATCAAATTTTAAATAAGTTTGTTATGCCTTTTCATAATTTTCTTATGTTGGTTCTTTTTATCACTACGCTATCGGTTGTAAATTTGTAAAAATATAACCTTTTTGAGAACTTGAATTTCCCGAGTTAAACTTAGACAAGTAAAAAAAATGAAATTTTTGAAAAAAAATTTGGGGTGATTAGCGGTTCCAATAGAGTTTTGTGTAAGGCTTGTATTTAGGACTTGCAAAATTCAAGGTTTTAGCATCTCCCCCACACTTAAATTACACATTGTCCTCAATGTGTCCCAAAAATAAATTTTTAGGTTGATTAGATGTGTAAAATAGTGTTTAAAAAGCAAAAATCTGTGTTCACATTGGTTCTCGCGGTTCTCGCAATAAGAGGTGGTTCTCGCATGATCTTCTCCCTATATATATATATATATATATGATCCCATTTGGTAATCATTTATTATACATTGGGATAGAATTCTTGTTACCAAATTTACATGTTTGTCAATACATTCGGGGGCCGGAAATCAAATGTCAGTACATGATCAAAATACACACCATTTCATATTATTCATCTGTCAAGTGTATGCCTACACCCCACGCTTATTTATGGCCATTACAATTAATGAGTCGGGACGCCCAGATACGGTACTATTAACCCCCAATTGTTTAATGTTATTCAAGCAAAATGAATTAATTTGGGTTCTTGCATTTCTATGGACACATTTGCCCCTTTTGCAATACCCGTCCAAGTGGCTAGTATCATATCCCAAGTTTTATATTAAAAATAGGCTAAATAGTATTACCTGTGCTAGCTATAAAAATGGGTAAATTACATTTTTCGTCCTTTATGTTTGTATCTGATTGAACTGGATAGGCTTTAACTTCAATAATTACAGTCTCAGTCCTTTATTTGTAAAACTCATTACACTCTTCGTCCTTTAGAACTAAACAGGTTAAAATTTTCAGTTTAGTTTATACATGTAAGGGCAGTTTAGTCTTTTTATTATTTATAGTATTTATTTACTAAGATTAAAATTCAACCAACATTAAAATACAATTTTTTTTAACTTTTTACCTTTCTTTCTCTCTCTTATCACTCTTTCTCAACGTCTGCGAAAAAAAAACCTAATTCTCAAACATAAAGTTCATCATCTACACTCTCAAACATTAGCTATGGTCATAAATTTCATTTTGAAGAACGAAAGCAAAACACGGCTCAGATCCTGCATCTATGGCATATAACCCACCAATTTCCACCACCATCATCACCCTGGTTACAGTAGTGACCAATCGAATTGGAAAAAAAACAAACATATTTTTTATTTATGACATTCCAAACCCACTATTTACAAAACCAAAAATAGCGTGTTTGGAGGTAAAAAGACCCAACAAAAAACTATTTTCTAGGTACAAAGTAGCATGTGTGATGCTCTCACAACAAACCAAAATCACTGAACCCACATTGATGTACCAAGTAGCAATCATCGGAGATCTTCAATTGCGTGTACCATTTGTTGTGCACCAGATGTAAGGAACACACGGAGATGGATCTGAAGTGCAGCAACAGATACAGGTTCAGAGACGGATCTGAAGGAACACACGATAATACGAAACCCATTACAAATACGAAAAAAAGATAAGAAATTTACCTTACACAAACTCCGAATTCGATATCAAGAATGAAGAACAACAAAACCCCAATTCGTTGGTTGAATAGACGAAAAAACGAGGGATTATCTAGGAATTGTCGAACCTAGATTATAGTAGATGTGTAAATTGCAGTGTTCATGATGTTCTTGTAACTGTTTGTTTGAGAGAGACGATGGAGCTAAGTGCTAACTTAAGCCTGGCGTTGGCTGGATTCGATGGTGACAGTGGTGGGGTTTGGTGGAGAGATTTGGTGTTGGTGGTGGAGATTGGTTGAAGAGAGAGAAAGTGAAAGAGGGAGAGGGATACTGGTGAGAGAAGATATAGGGTTTTATATAAAGAAATGAATGAAATTACTAATCTACCCTCACGTGCAATTCACATGTTTAGATTTCACTGAAAATTTTAACCTTGTTAGTGCTAAAGGACGAAAGATGTCCTGAGTTTTCCAAATAAAGAATTGTGATTGTAATTATTGAAGTTAAAGGCTATCTATTGCAATCTGATACAAACATAAAGTACGAAAATTGTAATTTACCCTATAAAAATTGTGTATTTGGTTCTTGTAACACAACCTATTCAAAGTTTATTACTCTAGGTGCAATTATCTGGAGGACTCTATAGTTCGTAATGAATGGAAACATTATCCATTAGAATGTTTACGGATCATTGTAAGTCTTTTGACTTTGACCACTTAATTTAGAATAACGCTTGGTTCCGCTAGATTAAGCGTTGACCGGATATAATGTGGTTTATACCCGTACGAGTGAGGAGTCTCGTGTGATATGGGTTATTTAACCAAACATTATGAATTGGAAAGGTTTTGAAAATATTTGACGTGAAACGACTAGTTTATATGGTTTATGCCATGTTAACTAGTCGTGCGCGTAGATACGGGTTCGGGTGCTCAAATGGGTTTGTGACGAGTCCGACAAGTAAAAATGTATTTTATGATGTTATATATTCTGTTTTAAAGTCATAATACAGGTTTCATAAGCTGAGAATATCATTATTTGATTATTCGCCAAAAGGGCATTTTTAACTTTTTAAAGAGTGAATTGCAAATTTTGTCCTTTATCTTTATACTCAATTTCAGGCACTGTCCTTTGCCTTTAGAATTGATGACTTTTGTACTTTATGTTTCAAAATCTTGCAAGGTTTGTCCTTTAGCCCTAACTGAGTTTGTTTTAACGTTAAATGAGATCATGTGCATATCACATGAGGGTACTTATGTAATTTTGCATATTTAATTAAAAATACGCTAATTAAAAATTAATATATATATATATATATATATATATGTCTCTCTTAAATAACCCAAACCCTAATCATTTGCCACCCCAAATCTGAAGAACAACAACCCCAAACCAAATCATATTTGCCACCCCAAATCTTCATAAGCTTCATCTTCTTCAGCTTTGGTGCAAATCTGATTTGCCACCCATCAAAACCCCATCACCTGTCTATGAAATTGAAGCTAAATTAAAAGCCCTAAATCTAAAATACTAATCTAAGAATCAATCTTTACAGAATTCTGTTAAAACTTTCCTACAACCATCACCTGCTTGATTTTCCCATCATCTTCAACCTCTTTTCAACACTCCCAACAATGTCAACATAACCCACTACACCCTCACTCTACTTCCCCAATGTCGACGAGATCAAAAAGGTCTTCGACCGCTTCGACACCAACGGCAACGGTAAGATCTCCGGTGACGGCGAGTGAGTTGCAGCAGATCTTGACGTGTTTGGGGGAGAGTTGTACGGTGGAGGATTGTGTGAAGATGATTAAGTCAGTGGATTCGGACGGTGATGGGTGTGTTAACTTTGATGAATTTAAGAAGATGATAGCCAGTGGTGGATCTAACGGTGAGGGTGCATCGAATGGTGTAGGCTCTGTTGCAGCCACCTGCACCCACAACCGCACCTCTACCAGCGACCTCCCACAACTACCACCCCTCCATCATATGCTTATTCTTCAGAATTAGGGTAGAGAGCGAGAGAAAAGAAAGAGAGTTTAAATGAGCTTTGATTTACAGAACTAGGGCAGAGAGAAGAGAGAGAGAGGGTGTTTTGAGAGAGAGAATGGGTTTTAAGAGAGATAGTATTTTGTGTTTATATATATTTTAATTTTTAATTAAATAGGCAAAATTACATAAGTACCCTCATGTGATATGCACATGATTTCATTTAACGTTAAAAACAAACTCAGTTAGGGCGAAAGGACAAACCTTGCAAGATTTTGAAAGATAAAGTACAAAAGTCATCAGTTCTAAAGGCAAATGACAGCGCCTGAAATTGAGTATAAAGATAAAGGACAAAACTTGCAATTCACTCCTTTTTTAAAATATACATTTGACTCGTTACTTGACCCACTTAAATGTGATGATCACATGGTTGGGGATAATTGAATTTTAGGTTGATCAAAGTGTTCAGAACTGAAAGTCAAAACAAAAGTCAAACTACTTGACTTTCAGATAGAATCTAACTATAAAACTGAAATTGACTAAAGGAGAGTGCTTACCTAGACTTAAGGAAAGCTTAGAACTCAGAAAGGAGGCTCTTATTAGCAGAAGCAAGCCCCAAAAGTGGATTAGAGAGTGAAGTGAAGAGGTGTGAAGAACTTATGAGACTTAGGTGATATTAATACTAATCCAAGAGACCTAAGAATGTGCCAAGTGTTACCAAAGGTATTTAGGAGAGGATTAGTGGTACCCTAGGTGTCCCAATGTGGTGAAGTATGGCAAGAAATCATGTTAGGTGCCAAAAGTAGAAGAAGGCTATTGTCCAGCCAAATATTTGTTGTCAGCGCACCCCTTGCGGACCGTAAGGGGTTACCTCAGGCGCGTGTATTGTTTCAAACACCCTTGCGGACCACCGTTATTAATCAAAATAATTTCCTTTAAGGCAGTTGTCACACCCCAACCGATGGCGGAAACATCGGAGTGAGACGAAAACGAGATTGCAAGAGACTTCATAACACTATTTGTGACAATAATTAATAAACCGATTTCATTTCATAAAGTAAATTATCAAACATTTCATAAATTCAAATAACAACATGTTCGAAACATAACAATAACAAAATTTGATACATCATATTAAACCTATCACGTCTATATGTGTATCTAAGCATCGTCGCTACTCCATTTCATAGCAATCATCATCCTCAACCTGTAACATGTTTAAAATAAAGTTCAATGCAAAAGCAAAGGAGAGTATACAAGTTTGACACGTACGTAGCATAAAAGATGATTAAACAATTCCTCATAGCAAGCATGTGATTCAAGATAAACAATAAATTCGGCATGTGTCTAACATATCAAACCAATAATGAAACGCAATATGCTCATGACATAACCACAAGTCTACGGGCGGTGCGTTAATCCTATAGCGCTATATATGTAACGGATAGGCTCGTACGAAGTTAATGATAAGTCTAACACAAGATGTCCTCAATCCAAGTTTAAAGTATCAAGCAATCACGTATACAAGCATGTTATAGGAATGTTCGTGCGTTTAAGTAAAATGTTCAAGTGTAAGTTTTGGTAAGTAAACATGTTACACCCCGAAAAGTGGTAAACGTAAGGAGGGGAATTCGAGTATACTCACAAAATTTGCATATGCTTTCCGATTATCCAATTGTTGACGAGCAAGGGATTAGGAGATCGAATGTATAAGGGTTAAAGTTCAAGTATGTTTAGAGTCGGGATTCGAAATTTGAAACATAAAAGATATATCGTATGAAAGTAACGTATGCAAATAATCACCTAGTACATATGATACTTGTTCTTAACACTAGGAAACTCTAAGGAGTTTAAATGTTTTCATGGAACAATGTCCCATTAGAATCGTGACAAGTTATCAAAGTCTAGGATGATATAATCTAGTACCTTGACATATGAACACTAGTTCATCATCAAAGATTCAATTATTCGGATAATAAGTTTATGTATTATATAGGTTATGTAATATATATTAATAAGTCCAATAGTCAAGCATGAGGTAGAAGATTAAATCTTCATTTAGGTACCTCTAAGTTTCATGGAAATCATGTAGGAGGTAGGAAGATCAAGTCTTCTATTTAGGCACCTCTAAGTGTTCACCACTACACTTGATATAAAAACAATCATGGAGGGTCATGAACATACAATAAAGAATAAGTTAACTACACTAATCTAAGAAATCATCAAGTAGTGTGTGGATATTTCAAGTAGGATAGCCCAAGCTAATCCTATTATCACACAAACATCAAGCTTCATGCTTGTTCATTACTTGTGGGATAAACCCTAAACAAAACAGAAAATTTATGAGGTTTTAGCCTCTGATTTTAAGTGTCACAACCTTCTTTTTAAGCCCAACTAACCATAGAAGTGATTATGAGCATAAGGACATAGGAATGTGTATGAGATAACTCAAGTTTAAGCAAGTTTAGCAAAGTTTAAGCAAGTTTAGCAAAGTTTAATCAAAACAGAAAGTTTGGAGCCTTATATGGTAATGTTCCAGCCTTGTTTTCCTTGGAAAACCTGTGGAAAACATACCTAAGGTTGTTCCAAATGTTTAGGAAGAAGAATCATTGAAAAAGATGAAGAAATGAGGAAGTTATGCTTGTTTTTGTAACTTGGGATGAATCTGAGTTTGCTTCTGATTTGCAGCTGAAAATAGGGTGATTTGAGAGTGAATTTGTGGGTTTGTAAAGTGTATGAAGTGTGGGATTGAGTTGGGTTTTATAGAGGGTGATTAGGTGAGGGTTAGTTTGCTATTTAATGGAAGAAACACACCAAAGAAGCACAAAAATGACCAATCCATGAGCTAGAAATACAAATCTGTCGGATTGATGCCGTGGCGTCACGCCACAGCAAACATGCTCTCCCGTCGCGCGACGCGACGGGTCAAGATTCCGGAAACAAGTTTAAAAATTGACATTTAGCCCCCTGAAGTTTATATTTTAGGGTTTTAGGGTGTTTTAGGGACTATTTTCGTCATATAAGCATAGTTTAAGGACAAAATAAGTATGAGGATCATAAACCAAGTATAATTAAGCGTATGAGTATTGTATCTAAGTATCGTATACGTTCAAAAGACGTTTTATGCATAAGTTTCACATATTTGCAAGTTTAGCACATAGTTTCCAAGAATTACGAATAAGCATCAATTGTTTCATGAAATTGAAAGTATGAGTATGTATAAAGTATGTATAACATGAATTTAACAAAATACGAGTTTTATTTATGATCCAAGTCTCGGATTTTACAACGATTACAAAGAAAGAACGATTACAAGAACTCAAGATTTCCAAAAATAGAGTTTCAAGCAATGGTTTCTAAATATGGAAAGTATGAAAACGCAGGGCGTTATAGCAGTTCTAGCTATGGGTGTTCAAAAAAATCCAAATCCGAAACCGAAAATCCGTATTCGAAATAACCGAAAATCCGAATCCGAAAAACGAATAATCCGAATTTTCGGGTGTGGATTTTTAAAATTTTTGGATAATCGGATTATCCGAAAACTAATATTTTTTCAAAATATACATAGTATATGAGCACTATGATTAGTTTGAAATATAGTAAAAAATAGTAAATAATCGGATTCAGACGTGGATTTATAAAAGTTCGTTGTTTTTAACGTTGAAAATTTAGAAAAACAAATATAGGTTTAGTTTTTAATCTACGCACGAAACAAATTTTTTGAAAATTTTTATGAATTCGGATATCCGTTTGGATATCTGAATCCGTGTCCGAAATTTCGGATATCCGAAATTTTGGATGTGGGTTCGGATATTAATATTCACCATCCGAAATTTTCGGATATCTGAAAACCGGATAATCCGATCTTGAACACCCCTAGTTTTAGCCCCTCAACTTTATATATATATGGTGAGGTTCCTGTTTAAAGGACATTTTTCGTGAAAAGTGTGAGAAGACATCGGAATTGACATGTAGGCATCATGTTTTGGACTTAGCCATGATGTTTTGGGTTGTTTTGACAAGAAAAACACCAAACATAACAATTTAAAACAAAATGCAATGTAGTATGGGCGTGAAATTTAAAACACAACAAAAACACATTACTTAACACTTAAAACACACCACTTAATGTTCTTGGCATGGTGTTTTAAGTTTTAAGCCTAGAATTCATTGCATTTTGTCTTAAATTGTTATGTTTGGTGTTTTTCTTTTCAAAACAACCCAAAACATCATGCCTAAGTCTAAAACATGATGCCTACATGTCAATTCTTATGCCTTTTCACACTTCTCACGAAAAATGTCCTTTTTACAGGATCCTAAAACTATATATATATATATATATATGGAGAAGATCATGCGAGAACCACCTCTTATTGCGAGAACCGCGAGAACCAATGTGAACACAACCAAAAATGCATAAAAGTAGCTAAAAATCACACAAAATTTTTTTTTTGAATTTTTAAATATTTTTTATAAAAAAATCGCTACTTTTCGAAGCAAAAAAAAAAAAAAAAAAAAAATTTTTTTGGCGTCTAAAAGTAGCGATTTTAACATAAAAATATTAAAAAATTCAAAAAAAAAATTTTAGGTTTTTTTTTTATTTTTTTAGGTTTTTGGGGGGTTTAGTTTTTAGCATTTTAGCTTTGGGGGGGGGGGGGGGTTAGGTTTTTTTTTTGGGGGGGGGGGGTGGGGGTTAGGTTTTTTTTTTGTTTTTTTAGCTATTTTAGGTTGTGTTCACATTGGTTCTCGCGGTTCTCACAATAAAGGTGGTTCTCGCATGAGCTCCTCCCTATATATATATATATATATATATATATATATATGTGTGTGTGTGTGTGTGCCCCTTTTAACACATTGTCCTTCAACATATCTGAAATTTGTGGAGAGTTTCTAGACACGTGTCACACTAGGATTCGATATAAATATGTGGGTTGTCACAAGAGTGTTCGGTTCTTTTATAGCTTGACCATCATCCGATTCCTGACCTGTGTTTTCCTAACATACAATATTTATTCAACCAGTTAGTAAATGAAACAACTGAACTAAATAACTGAAACTGCGTAATAAAATAATAAATAAAATAATTTTTGCCAGTTCAGATCGCCTTCGCGCGTCGCAAAGGGCACACTTCACCCATCGCGTGGCGCGGGGAGATGCAAATTGACCAGATGTTTGACCAGGCTCCCCCGCATGTCGCAAAAGGGTCCAAGGTGTCTCTCGCATGGAGCGGCAAAGACACTTTTCCAGAAAGTTGCTAGCACTGGCAACTTTCCTACCCTTGTTCCATTTCGCAGATTTTTACGAAACAAGCCTCTAGTTCGGTCGAGATCTATTTTTCTTGTTTAAAACTCGTTCTTTTTTATTAGTTAACACGTAACCCCTTACCCGGACCCGGATTTATCAAGTTTTCGTTTCGTTTCTTCGATTTGGTAACTCAATACCCATACCGACCCGTTTACGACATTGAGTGACTTAGCTCGAGTCATCCACATTCTTTCATTGTGGTTTCTTATCGTACTCCAACCACAATTAAAGAACATAGTTAGTATCTTAGAAACACCTCAGCCTTTATAACCCCGCGGGTTGTTTATACATCGGTTTTATTTGTTCATTATCTAGTTTATGGCCTCAATGGACCATAAACGACCCGTTTTGTTTGCCCTTGTTATTACCAACCATCACTCATGAGCATCAACCATTTCTTTTAATTATTTTCACCATTGTCCTTGACCATGTCTATTTCCGTTGGGAATTACTTTCGCCTCTATGACTTCATGGGTCATTTATGCGTTAGTTTACATGCCCTCGGCGTAACTTATTTAAAAAAAAGCGTTTTCTTTCTCTTTTTCATTTGTATAAACTACAACACTCAATTCAATTCATTTAAAGATTTTTTCTATCAATACTAACAACTAATTAAAATAAATAACATAACATCTAGCTACGTACCTCAAAGTTTTCCCTACAAATGAGTGTTCGTCTCGGCTTAACCTTACGAAGTATCACTTGAGTTGCCAAAAGATTACAACCCAATTTATCATTAGGACCATATGGTTCATGTCCATGGCATGTATACTTGCCAATAATCATTTATAGGGTTCTCATCAAGGTTTTTTCATGCATAATTAACATCAAATTTTCACTTAAGCATTTTGTTAAACACCTAATGGGCATGAATTTTAAGCTTCTCATTTAGTTAAATTTGTCCACTTCCTATCACCCATTTCAAGATATTATGATCATACTTTCACTAACAATCGATTGATCATGCAAAATTTGTCTATCATGGCTATCATGTTTAGCTAGTTCATATGAATTGGTGGTTTTTCATTCTAATGTCAAAAACCCATTTCCATTAGTTACTTGAACAAACATATATGCATGTCCTCTATCAAACACTTCACAAAATCAACAATTATAATAGTCAAGAACACTTCTAAAATCATCAAAACACATAATTAACATGCTTCAATTACTAGGCCATTTTTTCATGAATTTCTTCTAACTAGAGAACTCCACCAAAGATGAAATTGCAACATACCTTATGTTGTGGTGATCTTGTGTGTTCTAGATCTTCAAACATGCAAGCAAACCCTTCAGATTTCACCCCAAATTCTCATATTTGTGTTCTAGGGTTTTGAGGAGTTTTCCTTTTCTTTCTCTCTCTCTCTCTCTCAAGATCACGAGTGTTTTATTTTTCAACCCTATTTATATTTTCATCAGTATCCCATTTCAGTCCATATACTTTGGTTTCTTATTTAAAAGACCCCATCTACCCATTCACAATTGTCCTAGTTATTATGCTCATGTTATAGATATTACTAAAGTATATATTAAATATCTTTGGGGCGTTACAATTTTATCTAGGGGCGGCAATTATTGACACGATCCGCTAACCCGACCCAAACCCGACACGAAAAAAACGGGTTGTGGTCGTCTAACATGACCCGTTTAAAAAAACGGGTCAGGTTCTGTTTGACCCGTGTTAAATACGGGTCGGGTTCGGGTTGACCCGTATAAATACAGGTTGGCCCATCAACCCGTTTAACTATTTAGAAAAAAACTTTTATATTTTTGTTTCTGTTTTTTCCGTTTCTATTTACATGGTTAGTTATAATAATGTTAGTTTTGACACATTGTATTATTTATTTGTCACACTCATACTCATCATTAAATATGTTATCGATAACCCGCTTAAAACCCAATAAATCCCTTATAAATCGCCAACTTATATGACTCGTTTAAAAATACGGGTTAAGCGGGTCGGGTTCGGGTGGATTTATATGGGTCGGGTTAGGGTTGAAATATTTAACCCTAATAATAATATGGGTCGGGTTCAGGTTGAACATTTAAACCCATCAACCTGTCAAGCCGTAACCCGTCAACCTGCCAACCCATCAATCCGACACGATTTACACCCCTAGTTTTATCATATGAAATTAAACGTAAGAGAAAACAATCGAGAAATGGTGTAAACAAACTAAATGGTTTTATTATATGAAATTAAATGCGATGAACAAACTTGTTTCAGACTTAAGCAAATTGGATATATCTAGGGCTGCAAACGAACTGAATTTTCAGCAAATAGTTCATGAACCGTTCGGTGTGAAGTTCGTTTGTGTTAGTTCATTTAATAAATGAACGAACATGAACAAAAATTTTGTTCGTTTAGTTTAACAAACGAACATGAACCGATGTCGCGTTTGTTCATTTATGTTCGTGAACGTTTAGTAACGTGTTCGTTTATGTTCGTGAATGTTTGACACCTAAAATAGGTTATGTTCGTTTGGATAATTAAGTTAGTGTATATTGAGTGGATCAACTTAATGTCTGTGATGAAAGATGCCAAGTTTATTGGAAATTTAATATATGTTCATCTCTATTCATGAATGCTTGTTTGTGTTTGTCTGTATTCATTTGTGTTCATGAACACTTTTTATGTTCGTTTATGTTCATGAATGCTTGTTTGTGTTCATTTGTGTTGATGAACGGTTGTTTGCGTTTGTTTATGTTCCTAAACGATTGTTTGTGTTCATTTGTTTTCATTTATGTTCATGAACGTCCGTTTGTGTTAGTTACCTAAACTTAACAAACTAACACGAACGCATTCATTTCCTTAATGAACGAACACAAACATAAAATCTCGTTCGGTAAGTGTTCTCGTGAACACATTGTTTCCTTAACAAATGAACATGAACAAGGGCTTGTTCATGTTCGTTTGCAGCCCTAGATATATCACCAAGAATGAGTGATCAGATGTTTAGAATCCAACAAAACCAAGACAAATGCCAATACCAAGACTGAGATGAACGATTGTGATGATCATAAGAATCGACTTTTAATTTATAGCGAAACCCAAGAGCTTGTACGAGAGACCAGACGAATCACACAAGGATGAACATTCCTTTAATTTTAAGCCCCAACTCTTCAACAATCATGCCATAAAGAGTCTTGCAGCTTTTGATTTGGCTTCCATGGATTCAGTTATGAGGTATTTCATTAATGTATGTTTATTTTTTTAGAATAAATATTATACATCGATTATCAATAAGAATTATTGTCAGGAAATTTTTATGATGAAGCCGATCTTGAATTGAAGATAATGGTGGTGGTGGCGGGTAATTGTAATATAATGAAACCACATGTGCGCATATTGTAATATGAAAAGGGTATAATAGTCATTTACTAGTTTTTTGGATGGTCAAACAACCAGTCAACTGATAGAGGGGCTCACATCGTGACAAAATGCAAGCACGGGAAGCCAAATGCAAAAAGTGAAAGATAGAGAGGTAAAGTATAAGCGTCAGCAAACCACAAGAAGACAAATTTCACTTTACTCTTGATTTTATTTTTGCGTCCAACTAAATACGTTATCACTTAGATTTTAATTTTTTTTACAAGTTGTGAGTAGAAAATAAAAGAAATAAAGATACTATTTAATAAGAGGAGAAATTTTAGTATTGTATGTATAGTTTATGAAAATAAGCTTATTTTATAATAATGTGGAAGTCTCATAAGTTCATAACCATATTGACATTGTTTGACGTGTAATTATTTATTGAAATCGTCATATCATAATTAATATATACGAGACGTCAAGATTATAATTTTAAAAGATTGACATATAACTTTACAATTGATTAATATGTATCTTACACTCAGTGACGGATGGAGGATTTTATTTTAATGGGTTCCTTTTGGTAAATTTTCTTTAATTCTCACTAATTTTTTTTAGATTCTACAAAGTTCTCACTATTTTTTTTCGTTTTTTTCCAAACGCATTGGGTTCTTGGGAACCCACAATTGTGGACTGGATCCGCCCCTGGTTACTTACACTGGTTAACTATTTAACGAATATCCATAATACTTTTATAGAAGTAAAATAATATATAGAGCAAGAACAACATTATCAACTTTTTGTAGTTAACAATGTTATCGTGTTTTATTAGAATATACATTTAATAAATGGCATAATTTATGTGTTCGAATTAACTTTTTCTTCAACCATGTCTCTTGAGTTTCTCCATACAAAATCGTATGGTGTTATATATTATACGCAGTGGCGGACCTATCCACAGTCATGGGTTGGCGGACGCACTTCTTGAAAAAAATATTTTAGTGTGTTTTTAGGCAAAAAACCTGACCGTACACCTTGAAAATATTGTTGAATGTCTCATCCGCACCTTCAGCCAAAAATTCGTGAGTCCGTCACTGATTATACAGATATCATACGAGAGATTAGTACATTTTTATTACTCTCACTTTAGTACATGTATTAAAAGTATCATATAAGTCGTTTTAAATATATGTTTTTGTCATTTAAACAAGAAAAGGTTCTAAAAAAGAAAAACGTTATGCTAAAGTCATTGTCTTTCAAAAAAACAACCTTAATTTTCTTAAAACATATATAAATAATACAAAAAATATACACGTGTTGCCTAAAAAATAATTTTAGTACACGAGCCACATTAAAAAAATATAATATTTATAGATACATACATACTTAAAGATAGAAAAAGAGAGAAGAAATATAAAGTAATTTTGAATATGGGATAAGGCTTGAGGACCATTAGTTTCATTAGTTTCTGGCTTTGAATTTTATATGGGGTTTTTCCTAGATTTATTGGGTTTTCTTCTGAATTGGTGTATAAGCATTATAGTCTAGTGGAAATGGATATGAATTGTTGTTCCACCGGTGGCACGATGATACTCCAGTGGTCCGTCAGTGATTCAAATTTGTCGTTAAAAAATAAAAATAAAAAATAATGCCATTAAAAATTGTTAAATTTACTAAAATAAAAAATAGGTTTACATTGTCAAGACGAGTTAATATTAAAATGTTTATTTTCTAATTATTATTATTATTATTATCTGTGTGTGGTTAATAGAAAATTAATTTAGTTAGTGAAATGAGTAAAGAAGATTATCAATGGGTAAGAGATAAGGAAACACCAACTAACCTCATCATCCACGTCACTTGTTTATAATTTTATCCTCAACTTACCAATCGGATAGTTGGATTCAAAAAATATGAGTAGATGCATATAATATTGAAGATAGAAATCTTCTTTAAGAATTTCATATAAGATAGACGAATATTTACTTTTTAAATAATTTAGTAGAACTATATCATATCACGGATAAGAAGTGATGGATTTATAGATTTCCATTTCCTAGTGTTAAAACTTTTTTTCTTTATAGAATCGGATTAGAGATTAAAATTACAATAATAATACATTTTAGAAGTGTAATGGGAATTACAATAATAATATACATTTTAGAATGGGGAATTGGTTTTTAATAAACCAACCTTTGCCAAATTGGTAATTAATAATCCAACATACAGACTTGGTGTGTAATAATCCAACGTTTTAACTTGTTGGTACTCAATAGACCTCCGTTAGTTTTTTTTAACTCAAGTTAGTTTTTAAGTTTTATTTAGTACACAAACAGTCCCTGTAGTTATAATTTACTAGTTTTAAGTTTTATTTATTACACAAACAGTCCCTGTAGTTATAAAAAAATTCATAAAAATCAAAAAAATTCTAAAAAAATCAAAAAAATTCAAAAAAATTCAAAAAAATTCTAAGATGATACTTTCTCTCTCTATCTATACATACAATACAGATCTATATATACACACAAACACCATCCTCTCTCTCTTTTTGGCAAAATTCTAGAGAGAGAAACCACAAGTCAATGAAGCCAAATTTCTCTCATCCAACCGGAATAATCAAACCCTAACCCTAGCGTTCTCCTTACATCAAATCCAATCAGATTCAACATCTGATCCACAAAATCACCATCGATTTTTACAGATCTACGCTTATTTGACCGGAAAACGGAATCGGAAAATGCCGTCACACGCGGATGTAGATCGGCAGATAGAGCAGCTGATGGATTGCAAAGCGTTGACCGAATCGGAGGTCAAAGCGCTGTGCGATCAAGCTAGGGCTATACTTGTGGAGGAATGGAATGTGCAGCCGGTGAAATGTCCGGTGACGGTTTGTGGTGATATTCATGGACAGTTTTATGACCTGATTGAGCTGTTTCGGATAGGTGGAAACCCTCCGGATACAAATTATCTCTTCATGGGGGATTATGTTGGTGAGGATTTGTGTTTTTGTTGTTGATTTGTTGTTTTGGTGTGTGGATTTAGGGATGAATTGGTATTTTGTGTGGCTGATGATTTAATGGTTATTAGGTTTAGGACTGAAAGAATTTTGGGCTTTTATGTATTCGTTATTTTAATTGTTTGAATTTATGTATTCATGATTTAATGCTTTGAATACAGAGGCGGAGACGAAGTAATTGCTATATGTCGTATGCTAGCGAGATTTAGGGATAAAGTGGCTTTTTTGGGGGGGGGGGGGGGGGGGGGGGGGGGTGGTGGTACGCGTCGAAACGGTCCGGGTCTAAACGGTCCGCGTCGAAACGGTCCGGGTCTAAACGGTACGCGTCTAAACGGTACGCGTCGAAACGGTCCGGGTCTAAACGGTACGCGTCGAAAACGGTCCGGGTCTAAACGGTACGCGTCGAAAACAGTCCGGGTCGAAACGGTCTGGGTCTAAACGGTACGGGTCGAAAACGGTCCGGGTCGAAACGGTACGGGTCGAAAACGGTCCGGGTCGAAAACGGTCCGGGTCGAAAACGGTATGATTTTTAGAGTTTTTTTGAATTTTTTGATTTTTTTAGAATTTTTTTGAATTTTTTTGAATTTTTTTGAATTTTTTTTGAATTTTTTTTATTTTTATGAATTTTTTTATAACTACAGGGACTGTTTGTGTAATAAATAAAACTTAAAACTAGTAAATTATAACTACAGGGACTGTTTGTGTAACAAATAAAACTTAAAAACTAACTTGAGTTAAAAAAAAACTAACGGAGGTCTATTGAGTACCAACATAATGAAACGTTGGATTATAAGACACCAAGTCTGTAGGTGGGATTATTAATTACCAATTTGGCAAAGTTTGGTTTATTAAAAACCAATTTCCCTTTTAGAATTATAATGGGAAAATGATTGCAGGCTATTGTGGCGGCTAGTAGAGTTGGTGGGCTTGACTCGTGAGTAGGGTGATACTATTTACACCCCCCATATTTACTAATTACACCCTTCTATCAAAAATATCACATCTATCAATCATTTGCTTTTTGTTTTTAGTTTTTTTTGTCTTTTTGTTGTCTTTTTTTATTATATTTTATTGTCTTTTTGTTATTATTATTTACTATTAGTAATGAATTATTATCATTATTACTTAAGCCTTAAACTTTTTTTTTTTACCTTTTTAGTTTTTTTTTATGCTAGACATCTTTTTATTTTTTTACCTTTTTAGGTAAAAATGAGAGCATCCAATTGCCGGCACAAACAATGAGTTAGGCCGTTCTTTTATTTAATTATTAGTTATTTATTATTTGTGGGTTTCGGGCGACAGCTTCTGCTCTCGGATACGGTGAAGATGAATGGTTATTTATTCGGAGGTCACTGATGGAAGAGCTACTCGAGTTTAGAAATAAGTACACTAAGACTTTCTTAGGCTCATTTGAAGATGTGTTAACGTCCTTGGATTGGTCAGGATCGGGGGTTGCACCAGAAAAACACTGGATGATTATGCCAGAGACAGGATTCTTGATTACGAACACATTTAATGTAATCGTTCATTTTTTATCTCAAGAAAAAAGAAACAGTTCGACTTGTTTTTCGCTTTGGAGAGGCCCTCACCGGTTCCCAGAAAAAAAAATAATTACAATTGCACACGTGAATGGTAACCATTTTATAATGGTAGAATTGCAAGGAGAGCATCCAATTGCCGGCACAACCAACCTATAGAAATTATCGAGAGAAAATGATACAGCTGGCTGGGAGAATATATTTGAATCACGTCAAAATATGTATAATTCTTGGATAGCTCAATCTGCTACATTTGGGGGGTGTATAGATTAAACCTCGGTATGTAAATTATTAAATGATAATAATTTTGTAAAAAAGTACTTATTTTTATATTGCTTTTGTTACAACTATAAATATAATTTGATAAATTATAACAATAAAAACTAATAATAAATAATATATCATTACTAATAATAATAATAATACTAACTAAATAAATAATAAACAAATAATAAATAACTAATAATTAAATAAAAGAATAAAAAAAGACAGCAAAAAGACAAAAAAGACTAAAAACAAAAGCAAGTGATTGATGGATGTGATGTTTTTTTATAGGGGGGTGTAATTAGTAAAAAGGGGGGTGTAAATAGAATGAGCCCGTGACGTGAGTATCACGCATTGATGTAAGTGGGTTCCTTTAAAATGTAATATATTTATTTGGCGTGTGGTTAGGGTGTCCGGAATGGGCGGTAAAGGGGTGCGGCAAACTCGGTTTGCCGAGCGGGAACACCGCCGCCGACCCCTTTACCAATCGGTGAGGTGAAGGGTGCGGTGAGTGATTGCCGACGCGGGGAAGAAGGATGTTTGGAATGTGGGCCAAGTATTAACGGTAATATTACCGTTACAAATAAAAAAAAATTATTTTTTCTTTAAAAAATTAAACTATAAATATCAAACCAAATACCTTCAAATATATACCCAACCAAACCAAAAAATACCACCAATTCTTCCCAAACATTTACAAAACAAAATGGCGGATGAACTCCCGTTATGGTTCCCACCCATGAGTAGCGGCGATTCATCCGATAGTAGCATTCTTTTTTTTCAAAATCTCATCGAAGAAGCCGAACTTCAAGACACGGGCACATCTAACCGAAGGAGATATATTGAACGTCAACGTGAGGAGGGGCATGAGACACTCATGGCGGATTATTTTGTCGAAGACCCGAAGTACAACGAAGATATCTTTCGGCATAGGTTCCGTATGTCGAAACATTTGTTTCTAAAAATTGTGGCCGACGTGGAAGAGAACGACCTGTGGTTTGAAGAGGCCCCCGATGCGCGAGGTAGGAAGGGCTTTACGCCGTTGCAAAAGGTGACATCGGCTATTAAACAGCTCGCAACTGGTAACACTCCAGACGAGAACGACGAGTACTTGCATATGGCCGAAAGAACTTCCCGCGAGTGCCTAGAATATTTTTGCGACACGGTTTGCAAAATATACGGTCCAGAGTTCTTACGTACACCGACAAGCTACGACATGGCACTTTTATACCAAGCTCATGAGGAAAAACATCACCTTCCAGGTATGTTCGGTAGCCTTGATTGCACCCATTTCGTTTGGCGATTTTGTCCGATAGAGTATCGAGGCCAATATATGCGAGGAGATCATCGATACCCGACTGTTATGCTCGAAGCGGTTGCTTCTCAAGACTTATGGTTTTGGCATGCTTTTGCCGGTCCACCGGGTTCTCAAAACGATATCAATGTTCTACAACAATCTCCGTTATTTTTAACGGAACGAAATGGAACCGCGCCAAAATGTCCATTTTACGTTAACAACCATTTATACAAACGTGGTTATTTGCTCGTGGATGGAATCTACCCTTCGTGGTCCGTCTTTGTGAAGTCGATCCCTTACCCTCACGAAGTAGACCAAAAGAAATTCAAGAGGCAACATGAGGCGGCAAGAAAAGACGTCGAACGGGCTTTTGGTGTTTTGAAGGCGAAATGGGGTGTATTGAGTCGACCGATGCGAGCAAAATCCGTTAAAAAAATTAGGAGTGTCGTGTACACGTGTATTATTTTACACAACATGATTTTGAAAGATGAAGGAAAGGCGATAGCACCGGTGCACATTCGGGATCCTCCGGTCGAGCCCGCTCTAGACGATACGGTGTTGGGCGAGTTGATGGATGAAGACACGCATTGGAGACTAAAACACGATCTCATAGATCATCTCGCAAGTCAAGATTTACCCCACCTTTTGGTCGATTCCGACGAAGACTAGTTTAAATTGTTTCAAGTTAATGTAATTTTATTGTTTTTTAATTTAGTGTAATTTTGATGTTTTTAATTTAATTTATGAAAGTTTATTGTTTTTTAATTTAATGTATTTATTCTACATTTATTAATATTAAATAAAATAGTGCACAAAAAAAAAAAAAAAGTTTACCACTTCGGCAAGTATTTAAACCATTGCCAACACTTTTCAGCAAAGTTTAAACACTTTTGACTGATTGACATGGCGCGCTCTGATTGGTCGGTTTTTTGGTTTGCCACTCCAAAGTGTTTAACCACTCCTTACACCCTTATGGAGAAGATTCCAACTAAGGTTGCGCTCAGAAAGAGAAATATCTAGTTGGATTCTAATCTTTTTTTGTTATGTTAGGGAAAAAAAAAGTATGGAAAATAAACGAGATGTAGCATGTAACGCACGACTTGCTAGCAACATCTGTGAGTAAATAACCACTTGACCATGGATAGTAATTATATAATTTTTAATAGTCGTCATTCGAATAACAATTCGAATGTCGGATACAAATATAACTTATAAAAAATTATAGTGTAAGGTGACATCAGTCATACTGTTATGTCTGTTGTTCCTTTGATAAAATCCGTCACATGTATTAGTTATTATTTGGTTACTGAATTTACACCAAGTATATAACTTTGCTATAATTTCTAAATAATAAACAGAAAATAGTTATTAATATAAATGTATAAATGATAAATAATTACATAATGGAACGTGTGGCATAAGAATTTATAAAAATAAAGGACCATTGCTAATTGAAGTGAGTGTTAGTGTTTTTATAGAGAGAAGACTATCGATTCACAAATACGAAATACATCATGCAAGGGAGCAATCCCTTTCAAAGATGTCTTAATTCCTTTTTCTTTTAAAGGACTATTCAAATGACATTTTTTTCAAAAGTTGTAACATTGTATGATAGTGCTCATTAAAGAAATTAATGTTATGTTACTATGCTACATGAAGACTTATTGG
>JARYGA010053694.1:0-25057 GCA_030545235.1 Helianthus tuberosus
ACAGCTAGATATTTTTCTGACACAAGGTATGTTGGTAACACTGTTTTTCAACACAACATGCTTTTTCTCAGAAACTAATTATCACAATTTTACACCAAAGTCCACTTAATGTATTATATGTGACAACACTTTGATTCTTGCAATTTAAAGATCAAAAGCACAAATATGATAAGAACAATATGAAGATATGAAGAACACACTCAAGAACAATGAGTTTTCCGGTCACTGATAATTTTCCGAAACATGAAAATGCACAAGATTTTCACTAAAAACCCGGTTTAAAGCATGAACAAACAATCTAACTAGGTTTTTGATAAAACTCTTTAGCAAACAACAAGAAACCAACAGATTTTATGAGAATTTTTCCAGAAATTATGATTTTTCAAGAATAATTTTTCAGAAAAACAATCACAAATACTTGATAAAAACCGAACAATGTTTGATTTTAAACAAGGATAAGAGCCAAACGCTCTGATACCAATTGTTGGTCCCGAAATCTGAGGATCGATAACGAACCGAATCACTTGTTTATAGCAAACACGGTCACGTGTGCGGAATCCACGTAACTATGCCAAATCAAACGTATAAAACAATAACGACACAGTATTAATCAATGAAACACACTCGATTGATTAAACGGGATGAGAACCGATTACAAACTGATACAAACACAGTTTAGACAGAGTTTCTTTAAGGGTATTATCTCATCTGCTATCTGAGTGAAACTAGAAGTTGTTTATATAGTCCCTGGGCCCAAGTTTACGACGAAACACAAGGTGTATCGACGAAACAGGATATGGGCTACACATTGGGCCTGAAGCAGCCCAAAAGACGACGAAACAAGTCTGTTTCGTCATGACTATCGACGAAACGAAACCAATTGATAACCACTCTGTTTCGTCGTGATGTATTCGACGAAACAGCCTGTTTCGTCGAGGTCTGCAACAGTTGTTCTGTTTGCTGTAAACAGACAGCAAACAGATAGAACATATAAACAATGTAATGACCATTCTACCCTTTAATGCAACATGCATTGTTCGTTATACATTACATACCAAACGAAGACAAATTAGTCAGACACAAGCAGATAGGAGGATATCCGACTTGGTCGACGTCAAAAACAGACTCGATAATTTATAAAGACCGTACACAATACATCATTAAGTACAAGACTAGTTACAGACACTAAAAATGCATCAACAATACAGAGTATGACATGTTTATTTGAGAATGATAATAACACATAGTTTGATATTTTACTTACATTATTTATACCACTCAAAAGCAAAGTATAAGAATAATATTATATCATCAAGAATGCATATACCATAAACTACAATTATAAAATTTTCAACACTATAACTTCAATCACAAATTAAACAATATATTTGCAATTAACATTTTTACATTAAATGATAATAACTAAATTAGACGATAGTAGTCTAAACATATTGAGGTGCTAGATGGTTCCAATAACCCATATCCGATTTTCAGATAAATAAATGGTAGCATATAAACTACATGGCAATTAAATTATACAATGACACAAATAATTATTATAACTTCTTCTAAAATACTTAAATGTTTCTACGGCCATATATCACCAAATTAAATACTTCATACTATCTATTAAAAGGATGATCACATTAGCTTATATATATTTTTTTGAACGGTAAATTTGGATCACTGACGGACCACTGGAGTATCATCGTACCACCAGCGGAACCACCCGATCATATCCATCTACACTAGAAATAATGCTTATACACCAATTCAGAAGAAACCCAATAAATATTGGAAAACCCTCATGGGAAACGAACCCAGGACATATTGGTCCCAATTCCTAAAGCCTTATCCGGCTATAAACCATTTTTCTTTCATGGTTGCAGCCCCCTTCTATTATCCTGAAAACCCGGTGACCGTTCCAACAAATATGACCGGCAGTTTCATAAGAAAAAAAACTAAAATTTGCCCATGGACTAATTAGCACAGTCATGATTTAATGCTACAACTTCCCAAATACTAATTCGTTGGAACCCCAGATCCAATTATCACAAAAACCACTCATAAGTTTTGACTTCCATAAGTAAATAAATAAAGGACTTAAATGTGTTACCTGTAGTCAATCAAATCAAATCTTCAAGGCATAGCTAGGTGGTTATTGTTAAGCAAAGAAAAATAAACTAATATATACCAGTCTGCTTTGAACGTTGCACATAAGAACAGACGGCTCTCGTGCGGTTGATCGAATTTTCGAACCTGTGCCGAGATCATAGTTGCTCCAATAGACCATAGGGGCTTGCGTTTGAAGTCTACGGAATACCGGTCTCAACTCGGCCGTAAAAAGGAGAGTCGATTAGGGGACAGATGATCACAATTTTGTTGAGGGATAAGATATTAGAAATTGATAAGGGCGAAAGTGCTGATAACGTGATAAAAACCAAAGAGAAATAGAGATAAACTGAATTCCATTATTCATTCTATTAAACATTACAATATATAGAGATGAACATAACTATAAACCCTAAAGCCCATAAGTAATGGGTTGGGCCTAAAATGTCTGGTTTATAACAATAACTATATTATGTATTAAAAAATCATACTATTTAAATAAATTAAAGCTATAATATAACATTTAATATCATCTAATTAGTACCAAAGATTCTAAAATATTAGTGTAAAAAAATAGTTTTGTGGGTTAGTCTTGTATTTTCTGGATTTTGTGTGCGTTTTATATTTATAATCTAATTTATAAATAATAAACACAATCTAGCAGCTAACTATGTTTTAACTAGGTATTTTTATAAAAAAATAGTCAAAATTATATAAAACACAAGTATTGGTGAATAAATAGATTAATTCTCCATTCAAAATCCAACCTAAGACCAGCCATCCCCATGCCCTCTCTCCTCTGTTTTTGGCCTAGAACCACCCACCCCATGCCTCATTTGTCCTTTGATACATTTTTATTCAAAACACCATCACCTCATCCCCGTGCTTATTGTTGTTAGACAAGATATGATCATTTCACTATTTCAAGTTTGAAACTCATTTTATGCTTAAGGTACCATTCCTCATTCAAATATCTCAACCTACAACTCTAATACCAAGTTGTAACAGTGAAATGTTTGATCGACTCCAAAATATCTCCAGGGAGATGATGATTGCCCACTAAAAGACTATTGTTTCTTGCCTTCCAAATAAACCAAAAAGTCCAGTGAAGTATAGTACAAGTTAAGAATATAGTTTGTTTTCTAAATATGTTTGTTCAGTGAAGTTCCAGTTGTTCGATCATTGTGTTTGTTCAATACAGTTTCTGATTGTTCATCTATCTCAAGGCCGTTCCTAAGTTTTTTGAGGCCCTAAACAAACTACAAATGCAGGCCTTTTGAATTTTGTTGATGCAACAAATAACAGACCAAGGATAGTAGCTGGGTTGGTTAGGCAAAAGGGTTGAAAGGTTCAACTTTGCCTAACGCAAGTCGTGGGGTCCCCCCACGTTTGCAAGACGTGGAGAGAGGTTCACTAGATTAATTTTGTTGTTTGCTAAAGATCCTCCTTTGAAATGTGTTCAGATTCGGATGTGTAAGCAAAAGGAATGTGTGTGTTGAATGTGAAAGAAAGTATCTTGCATGAAGCAAGTACTCGAGATGAATGACCAGATATTTTAGGAATCAGGGCTGGCCAGGAATGTCCTTTTCAGTAAATGAAGTGTCTAATTTATAGGAGAAGACATCACTCAAAGAGGAATGTATTTGACTAGTACCATGCTTGCAGTGGGGGTTTTGCCCTTTTTGGGGGTTGAAGGCTTTGACCTGCGGGTAAAAGAGTGTGCTCTGTGGATCCGTGTTGCTTTTGCGGCTGGTGAGTTGGAGAAGCAATCCGGAGATGTGACCATTTACTGTTCCCGTATTGCTTTACTTCATCTCCCCAGCTTTTCAACCTTTGAACCGTTTAACCTTTTGAGCATTCATGTATTTAAGTCATTTTATTTGGTCTTGGGCTACCCCCGTCATCAGCCCCCCAAGTCAGAGGTTTTTGGGGAATGAGCTCAAAGACTTCTGACTTTTATACGTGTATTCTGTTTGCTTAAAGGCTTCAAGGGTTCAAGGCTTGAAGGGTTGGAAACGGTTGAGTTTTCAAATTTGAAAAAACTGACAACTGATTTGATTGATGTGTGTCAGTTAATAGGTCGGTCGGCTATTTTTTGCAGGGGTGGTTTAATGACTATCATAATTTTTTTTATTTTGATCCTTATCTCTTTTTATTTGAAGATTCACAATAATTTTTCCATTTTCCTTTCAAGTTCTCATCTGCCTTTTCTTTCCATCTTCAGGTTAGTTCCGGTTTTTACCCTATTTCCTTGTTTTCTTCTTATTTTCTTCAAAATGGGTGCTCGTAAGGATTTGGAAAAATCCTTTTCTCGATTAACCCAGGAAGAAGTAGAATTGTTTTGTATGGAATATGGTATTGGGACCAAGTTTAAACCGACTGCTCCTGCTTGTGATGTTCCGATTGATAAATGTCCGGCTGGTTTTATTGCTCTTTATTGTCGTCACTTTGAGTTTTCAAATCTTCGTTATCCGTTTTCCCTGTTTGTTCTAAATTTATTGGTGTATTACCGAGTCTCCTTTGGTCAGATTCATCCAAAGGGCATGGCTAGGGTTTTACATTTCGAAGTTTTATGCCGTGCCCTTGGTTATGATCCTTCACTTTTGCTGTTTCGCCGATTTTTCCGATTGGCCAAAAACGGTGATTGGTTCATCTTTGAAACGTCCAAGGTTGATGCTTGTCTTATTTCTTCTATGGTTACCACCCTTGGTACCTAGAAGGATCGTTTTTTTCTGGGTGTCCGATTCTATTGTCCCTTTCAAGATGGTGTGGAGGCACCCGGATGCTGTTCTCAATGAACCGGAACCCCCTGAATACAATTTGAATGACGCTTTTCTCAAAGCCATCCGGGAGTGCCCTTCAAGGGTTCGTCCCTTTCCTGAACATTTGCTAGTCTTGTTAGGGGTTAGTAAAGTGTGGGAAAAGGCCAATCGGGATCCTGTTCTGATGAGGAATGGCATGGGTATGCTTTTCTCTCCTTCACTCCCTTTGTGTTTTCCTTAATTTATGACTTTTGTGATTTCTGTTTTGTTCTTATTTGCAGTCATGTCTGCCCTGGATTTCATCAAGAGTGACGATACTTCTGATGTTGCGTTTGGAGATGTTCCAGTTATTCCTGATGAGAATGTTGTAGTTAAAGGTGCTGAGCAAAGGTTTGAGGGTACTGGGTATGTTAGTGTTTCCAATGTGAAGGGTTTTTCTAAGCTTATTGCCCCCAAGGCTTCAACCCGTCGATCTACTCATCGTTTACTCAAGGGTGCTCCTCAATCCACTTCTACTGAACCGGTGGAGGTGAGTGATGATATTGAGGCTTCTGGAGGTGAAGGTGTTGAAGTGGGTGTTGAGAAGGAAAAGAAGTTGGTTATTCATGGGAAGAAGAAGACCCCGGCCTAGAAGGTTATCTCTACTCCTGTTCAAGGTTCTTCAGGCAGGGACATTGAAGGGTTTGATCCGGATGAGGTGTATGTACCTAGTTGGTCGGTGAAGATTGATGATAGCTTCAAGGATGCTGCTGTTTGCGAAGATGTGTTAAGCCACATTGCTCCTCCTTCAGTTCATGACACCATTGCTGAGATGGATGATGATATGATGATGTCCCGCATGATTTTGAGCACCTGCAACCTTGCTGCCATGCTTCCTCAGGGAATTGCTCGTTTTCGTAAGAGGATGCATGAATATTGAGAGTTTTCCAAGAAGAAAGATAAAATGAAATCTTCAATGGCTGCAATGAAGAAGGAGATTAGTGGTTTTGCTGAGAAGGAGGAGGCTTGGGCTAAAAAGGTTGGTGAACTGACTAGAAGGCATGAGATTGAAATGGGTGATCTTAAGAAAAGCTTCGAGGCTGATCGGTTGAAGCTTAAGGCTGATAGGGAGGCTTTGTCTGTTCAGCAGAGGGCTTTTGATGAAGAGAAGGAAGGGCTGAAGGCTTCGGTTGCTCAAACCACCGGTGATAACCAATGGTTGATTGAGCAAGGTTTCCAACAGGTTGTCACCTACCTTCTTCACTCCAAGGAGTTCAACTCCGCTCTTGGTGAAGTTTACACTAAATTGCTCAACTTGGGGAAACATCAAGGCCTCATTGCTGGTTATAAGCTTCATGAGTCTGGCCATCCTTTGGAGAAGTCTCCTTTGTTTCGTCCTGAGGCTTCCAATGTTTTCAAGGACTCCGTTGAACAGATGGAGAGGCTGACCTACCCGTATATTCATCAAGTTTCTACTTGTTTTGGTAAGCCTCTTACTGTATTGCAGGATTTGAAACCGGAGGGCCTTAATGAAAAAGTCTGTGCTGAAGTCTTGGGTTCTCTTTCAAGGAAGAGATCCTACTCGGGAGATAGTGATGACACCCTTTCAGGAGGGCCAGATGCTTCAAGGGATGCAAGCTTGGAGGCTTCAGCGGTAGGTGGTGTAAAAGCTAAGAAGTTAAAGAAAGCAAAGAAGGTCAAGGGCGAAGGTTCCGGGGTTTCCAAGCCTTCTGTTGATGCTTAATGGATATTCGTAGCTTTCTTAGCACTCTTGAAAACAATTTATGGTTTGTATGTTAACTTCAAACAATATTAGATTTTGCAGGAACCCTTAAGGTTCCTGTTATGTGGTTGTGTTTTAGGCCTGTATGGCCGTTTGAACAATTTCTGAACTTACAAGTCACTAGGACTTGTCTTAACTCATGTTTGGATGGTTGAAAGTCTTTCAAGGCTTTCTTTGCTATGTTACTATGTTTAACCATTTACTTTGTGTTGTGTTTTTTATACTTTTATTAAGGCAGCTTGTTTGGCTTCAAGCCTTCAGGCTTTCTAGTTATCCTGTATGTGGGTTAAACCTTTAAGGCCTTGAGTCAACACGTGTGTAGCCTGAAGCCTTGAAGGCTTCTTAGTTTAGTGGCTTGTCTTGGTTTGCATCTTTAAGTTTTTTGTAACTTTTCGTTTAAGTTGTTGCATCACCTCTTAGGTTATTTCCGTTTTTTGTAGCTTTGTCTTTATCGAGTTTGTGTTGCCTTTATGTTTTTTATACTTTAAAGGGTTCAGTGCTGCAGTCACTTAGCCTTGGTATTTTTAACAAGAAGGCATAGCACCTATCCTATTTATTTTCTTGTTTTCGTTTGAGTTCGTAAGCCTGTTTGTTGATTATTCTTCTAAGGCTTACGGAACATTTGGTGTAGTCTGTTCAAACCCGTCTATGAGACAATTTTTTTAATACTAAGTCTCATGGAGTTGTATTGATTTAGGAACTCACCCCTTATATAGGTTCATTCAACCCTTGAACCTATTGAGCGATGTGGCCTGGGAGCTCATCCCCTTACATGGCCCTTACCATGGAGTTTTTTCGTAGGTTCTCAACCTGATCTTAGGATAGAAAGACAAATTTGATAAAATAACTTCATTCATTCAAGAGGTACTTGTTTTTACAAAAGGTAATCATAGTGCTACTCTTGGAATACAACTTGTGGAATACAAACCAATCTTTCCTGTTCAGACATGGAACCTTTTCAAGGTTTTTCCATTCCAATGCCTTGGAAGCCTTTTACCCTCTGAGTCTGCTAGCTTGTAAGATCCACCCTTATGTGCTTCAAGGATGGTAGACGGGCCTTCCTTGGACCAAGCTTTCCTTGATTCTCTTTTTTGCTAGCTTCATTGTTTCTAAGGACCAGGTCTCCTGGCTTGAAGCGTTCATTCTTGACTCTCTTGTTGTAGTAGGCTTCCATTCGATGCTTGTACTTGGCTTCTTGAATTACAGCTTGGTCTCGTGCTTCCTCTAGGAGTTGTAAGTTCAACATGGTCTCTTTTTGGTTTGTTTCTGGATCCATGTTGACAATTTGTTGTGTTACAACTCCTACTTCAGCTGGGATCACGGCTTCGGATCCAAATACCAAGCTATAGGGTGTTCTTTTGTGACTTGTCTTTTCGGTTGTTCTTATGGCCCATAGAACACTCGGCAATTCTTCAAGCCAGTTGCTTTCGTATCTTCCCAGTCTGGTTTTGATACCTTCCACTATGCTTTGATTTGTCCTTTCAACCTGACCGTTTGATTGTGGGTAAGCCACTGAGCTAAAAACCTGATTGATTCTGTACTCTTTGCACCAAATGCTGAAAGGCTTTTCAGCAAATTGCTTTCCATTGTCAGTGACAAGTACTCCCAGCAATCCATAACGGCAAATAATGTTTTCCTAAAGAAAGTCAATGACCTGTTTTCCTGTGATCTTTGCAAGTGGTTTAACCTCAGGCCACTTGGTGAAATAATCTATGGCCACCAACAAGAATTTTACTCCACCTTTGCTTGGGGGAAATGGACCGACAATGTCCATCCCCCATTTATAGAATGGCCATGCTGAGGTTATTGGGACAAGATCATGCTTGGGACTTTTTGGGATTGGTGCATGAATTTGGCAGGCATCACATTTCCTTAATTGTTCAGTGGTATCCCGGTGCATTGAGGGCCAAAAATACCCAAGGTTCATAAGCTTGGCAACCACCGACCTAGCTCCAAAATGAGCTCCGCATATACCTTCGTGAATTTCTTTGATCAAATACTGACTTTGCTCGGGACCAACACATCTTAGCAAGGGTGCAAGGTAACCCTTTTTGTAGAGGGTTTCACCTTATAGTATATACTGCCTTGCCTTGATCTTAACCCTTTCAGCTTCTATTTGATCACTAGGCAATTCACCGTTTTTAAGGAATTTCTTGATTGGAGTCATCCAATTTAGATCTTCTTCGGTGACCACGTCTTGAACTTCCAACTCATCGATTGATGGGGCCTTTAACACTTCTACCAACACCTTCTTGGTAAGGTGGGCAAAAGTGAGCGATGCAAGCTTACTTAAGGCATCCACTTTCTTGTTTTGGGACCTAGGGATTCGCTTGATGTTGCATGTTTGGAAGGTATTCATTAGCTCTTTGGATTTTTCTTTGTATCTTTTCATGTTGGGCTCCTTTGCAATGTAGCTATCGTTCACTTGATTCGAGACTAGCAATGAATCTGTGAACGCTTCAAGCTTTTGGACCTTCATTTCTTTAGCCAGTCTTAAGCCGGCAATCAGTGCCTCGTATTCAGCCTCGTTGTTGGTGGTCTAAAAATCAAAACGGAGAGCATACGTGAACTCCAATCCTTCTGGGTTAATCAAAATGAGCCCAGCCCCTGACCCTTCAACGCTTGAAGCCCCATCGCTGAAAAGTTTCCAGGCTTCAAGGTCTGAGGGTTCAGTGGCAACGGTGTTCACTTCAGTGATTATTTGCTTTAGGAGTTCTACAATGAAATCAGCCAAGACTTGGGCTTTGATAGCTTTTCTTAGGATGTAGGTGATGTAATGCTCACCTAGTTCCACTGCCCATTTGGCTAATCGTCCCGAGTTTTCTGGTTTTTCAAGCACACTCTTAATAGGTTGGTCGGTGACCACTTGTATAGGGTGTGCTTGGAAATACCTTCGAAGCCTTCTAGCTGTTTGAACTAGGGCTAGGGCAAGTTTTTCAAGAGGAGGATATTTGGTTTCAGCCAATTTTAGAGTTTTGCTGAAGAAATAAACGGGTACCTGAACCTTGTCTCACTCAATGGTGAGGACCGCGCTTATGGCTTCTTCAGCAACTGAAAGGTACACCGAGATTAACTCTCCCGTTTCGGGGACTGCAATGTCAGGTAGAGAAGCTAGATGTTGTTTCATCTGGTTGGAGGCTTTTTCAGCCTCCTCAGTCCATTTGAAGTCCTTCTTATTAGAGCAGCCCTTGAGCGTTTTGTAAAAGGGTAAAGGCCTTTCAGCCAACTTGGAGGTAAAACGCTTCAAGGCTGCAAGCTTCCCATTTAAGCTCTCAACCTCCCTCTTGCTTCTCGGTGGTTTGGTTTCAAGAACAGCTTTTATTTGGATTGGCTTTAATGCTTTGTTTTCCCACAATATGCCCAAGGAATTTGCCTTCCTCAAACCCGAATGAGCATTTTTCGGGGTTGAGTATCATGTTGACCTTCCTTAGGTTCTTGAAGGTTTCTTGGATGTCATCGAGCATTTGATACTTCATTTTGCTTTTGATCACCAAGTCGTCGACATATGCCTCCATGTTTTTACCAATTTGACTTACAAAGGCCTTGTCAACTAGGTGTTGATAGGTTGCTCCGGTGTTCTTGAGGCCAAAAGGCATCTTTTGGTAACAAAAGATCCCTTTGTCTGTGTGAAAGGCGGTCTTTTCTTCATCCTCTTCCATCTTGAGGATTTGATGATAACCATTGTAAGCACCGAGAAAACATTTGAACGGGTAACCGGTAAGGGAGTCAACCTTGAAATCAATTTCTGGTAACGGGTAACAATCTTTAGGACAAGCCTTGTTAAGATCCTTGAAATCTATGCACATTCTCCAAGAATTATCCGGTTTTCGAACCATCACCGGGTTTGCAACCCAGGATTGATACTTGACTTCTCGGAGAATACCGGCTGACACAAGCTTTTCAACCTCTTGGCATGCAACCAAGCTTCTTTCGGGTGCTAGACTTCGTTTCTTTTGGACGACAGGCTTGACATTGGGCGGTATTTTCAACTCATGTTTAGCGATGCTTCGAGGGATGCCTGTCATATCTTTCGGGCACCAAGCGAAGACATCGCTGTAATATGTTAACAACTTTTCAAGATACGAGAGGGTTTCTTGTGAAAGGCTTGGATTGACCCTTATCTTCTGCTCTGGGTACTTGGGATTTATGATTAGCCTTTGTTTGTCTTCTTCACTTTTGGAACTTTCACCTTCAACCATGTAGGCCTCCTGAGATGGTTGAAGGGTTGCTATTCCCCTCTCGGTGGGAAATTTGACAGTGCCATGGCCAACGGAAACAGCCATATAAAATGCACATTGTCCCGGCCTTCCGATGATCACATCATAGTTTGAAGGTATATTGATAACCACGAAGGTGAGTGGTTGGACTCTCTCTTTCTGACCTTCGCTGAAAGAAGATCAAGTGTTAGTTTCCCAAAAGGCTTGAGGGGTATATCGGCAATACCTTTTATGGAGGTTCCGGAGGGTTGAAGCCTTGAACGTTCTTCACTGCTTAGACGGTTGAAGAACTTCTCAAATATGATTTCGGTGGCAGCACCAGTGTCTATGTAAGCTTTACTTGTTTGCAATGTTCCCACAGTAGCCTCAACCACAAGAGGGCTTGAAAAAGGGTCCTTCTCAGTTGGGGGGAAACAAACACATTGAAGCTCCCAAGCTTCCAACCGCTGCCTTTTGTGTGGAACCCTTCCATCAAAATCTACCATATTGACTTCCTTGCCTTTTCCTTCAACCATTTTGTCCCTTACACCCTTTACCAAGTGAGCAAGTTCCCCGGACTTGACGGCTTCTTCGATCCTTTTTTTGAGTTGGAAGCAATCATTGGTATGGTGTCCCTTTTCTTCATGAAATTCACAGTATTTTGTGGAATTTTCGTTTTTTCTGCTTTTGGGGAGAGGTCTAGGAGGCCGAAAGTTCTGCTTGACTTCTTCCGTTGCAAGGATTTCTTGAGGGGTCTTTGTGAGGGGTGTGAAACTTATGCCTTTCTCCCTGGTGGAAGGGTTTCGACCTTCAAGCCTTCGATGGTCTGAACCCTTTTGACGTATGTCATAGGACTTAAAGTTCCCCCTTTTCCTGGCTGGGCTGTTTCT
Source organism: Helianthus tuberosus (assembly GCA_030545235.1). NCBI lineage: Eukaryota > Viridiplantae > Streptophyta > Magnoliopsida > Asterales > Asteraceae > Helianthus > Helianthus tuberosus. The sequence goes on from JARYGA010053694.1 coordinate 11,723, forward strand.
TCGCCAACTGGATCCTCTTTTCCTTTGCTCTTTAATATCTACTGCCTCCTCTCCCCGAATATGGGCTTCAGCTCTTTCGAGAGCTTCTTCCAAGGTCTTGGGCAGGGATTTGTTGAAATCTCTTGTGAGATATTTTGAGGTGATAGCATTCATAAAACCAGCCACCCTCATTTTTTCGTCTGCCCCTACATATGTTAGACCTTCCTTCTTGTATCGTTCGATAAATTCTTGAAGACTTTCATCATCACGTTGTTTTATCTGAAAGATCACTGTTGCATCTTTGACATATCGCCTTTGTTGGGAGAACATGGCCAGGAATCCCTTGCTGAGGTCGTCGAAGCTTCGAATGCTTCGAGCAGGTAAATCATTGAACCAAATTCTGGCTGATCAGACAAGAGTTTGCATGAACATTAGACAACATTCAGTGTTTGACCATTTCTCAATCCTTGCTGCACCAGTGAAGATCTGAAGATGATCCTCAGGATCTTCAGTCCCATCATATGTTTTGATGTGGGATGGCATCTTGATATTCGTTTGAAAATCATAATCGGCTATTTGCGGTGAAAAGCATGAGAGGTTACTCGGCTTGTAAGGTTTGTCACTAGGGATTGTAGGAGCTGGTCTAGGGTCAGCTCATGGCCCAGAGGAGCACCACTCGTAGCTGGTTGAGATGAGAAGAGAGGATATGGTGTAGGATTCGGCCTTGCGGACAGATACGGGTTAGGGTTTGGAGGATTACTGGGACCAGCCTCATCCCTAGATGTAAAAGGAGAGATAGGAGGCCCAGGAGATAGTGTTGGTTCTGGCTCGTCATAGTCTAAACGAATCATTACTCCCTTGTCCCTTTCCCTACTCACATATTGGTTGTGGAGAGACCTCAACTCAAGGAAATTGTTGGCAACCCCCTCGGGGGTTAGTTCAACACGTGGTGGGGTGCCAGAGACACCAACATTAGGGGAAGGGACTCCTGATCTAGATGGGGTTAAGTGTTGAAAGTGAGAAACTCGGGAGTGCTTCCCGAAGTCGAGAAGGAAGTGGGTATAGCCACATGAGTTTGACTAGTACTTGGGGTAGCGGTGTTTGGAACCTGATTTACTTCTCCCAGGGAACCACTTTCCGACATGGTAGTTTCAAGAGAAAGGAGCTACACTACTAGGTCTTTTGAGGAAAAATAGTGGCGTAGTCCCACGGATGGCGCCAACTTGTTGATGCAACAAATAACAGACCAACGATAGTAGCTGGGTTGGTTAGGCAAAAGGGTTGAAAGGTTCAACTTTACCTAACGCAGGTCGTGGGGTCCCCCCACGTTTGCAAGATGTGGAGAGAGGTTCACTAGATTAATTTTGTTGTTTGCTGAAGATCCTCCTCTTAAATGTGTTCAGATTCGGATGTGTAAGCAAAAGGAATGTGTGTGTTGAATGTGAAAGAAAGTATCTTGCATGAAGCAAGTACTCGAGATGAATGACCAGAGATTTTAGGAATCAGGGCTTGCCAGGAATGTCCTCTTCAGTAAATGACGTGTCTAATTTATAGGAGAAGACATCACTCAAAGAGGAATGTATTTGACTAGTGACCATGCTTGCAATGGGGGTTTTGCCCTTTTTGGGGGTTGAAGGCTTTGACCTGCAGGTAAAAGAGTGTGCTCTGTGGATCCGTGTTGCTTTTGCGGCTGGTGAGTTGGTGAAGCAATCAGGAGATGTGACCATTTACTGTTCCCGTATTGCTTTACTTCATCTCCCCAGCTTTTCAACCTTTGAACCGTTTAACCTTTTAAGCATTCATGTATTTAAGTCATTTTATTTGGTCTTGGGCTACCCCCGTCATCAAATTTGAATAAAGAAAACATTTGTTTTGCTCTATTCCTTCTAAGTCTCAATAGCAAACACAATATCAAAATTCAAAGATTCAAAGTATCAATTAGGGATTTTGGGGAAAACAGTGATTAAGTAAATCACAGTATATAGAGATTACTATAAAATAGCCATTAAGCAACTTGGATAATCGTTGCGACACCACAAATTTTCCCTAACTCACCTCTATTTATTCTCCTATTGGGGACACCACTGAGATGAACGGACATGTGCGACGTTACAGTTAGTGAGTATGACGAGGACGACCTAAATTAAATACAAATTGCATATTGCTTATAGTTGGAATTGGGTCTCTTTAATTTTAAAATTATTTCTTCTGTTGGGCCTTGCAATTAATATAATTTTTGGTTTGTTCATTTGGACCTAATAGAGTTATAACAACCCTCCAAAAATATATCCGACACCCCTAATATATATTTAGAATATCCCTATACATCCCAAAAACACACCCCCGGTTACGTATTAGATACGCTGCCCGCTTGATCTAGTGCTCCGTAACGGCTGTCGAGGCTCTACCCGATGTAGTCGTTGGAGTTCTGTCTCGGGAGGGTAACTAATGTAAATTGGGTTATTATACTAACGCGTGTGCATTATTTAAAATTATAGATTATAACCAGGAAGACACAGGGAACAACCTAAAATAGCAATGTGAGTAATCTCCTTTTTGCAAACTGTTTTTACAAAACCTAAATTAAATTACATTATATTAAACAGTGATTGAGTATTTGTATTCTACAATTATCGTCGGTATGTTGGGGTTTTGTATACATAAATTTGTTACTACATTGTGAGTAGTAACAAGACCACAAGTCGGGTTGACAGTACCGTGGGTGGTAATTAAAGTAGATGGAAACAAATGTAATAACGCGACCGCCCTCAATACTGTAAAACGGTTTTACCTATCTTGATTAAACTGGGATTCACTCACCAGTATTTCTTGCTGATAAAATGTTTTAAACACGTGTTTCAGGTAACTTAGTGTGAAGCCAATAAAAGCCAGCTGGAGAGCACTGAAGGCTTAGAAAAGTGGCTATAAAAGTTACCTAATTAAAAAGGAGAATTGTTTTTAATAATTAGAGTTATTCCCTATAAATGTATTATAAACAAAATCGGGTTTTATCCCATCTATTTATTTTAAACATTATGGTGTTTAACTCTGATAAAAATATTTCCTAACTACGGTCCTGATGAAATTTCCGCTGCCAAATTGATAAACACCGATACCATCTGACTGGCTCGCGGCTCCCGCTCCCGGGGTAGGGGACGGGGCTGTGACAGAAGGTGGTATCAGAGCTATACCACTGGTTTAAGCCCTTTAGGTGTTCTTCCAATACCTAAACCCTTAACCAATTGTGTAAGGAAATTAATATCTTATGTGTTATCCTGTGAACATAAAAATCTTAATGTGTTTATTATGATTAATGTGTTATTTCACGAATCTTAAATTCCTAATATGTGTTACCCATATCTGCATCCTACACTTATGATATAATATATATAAATGATATATATATTAATAATATAATGTCTTAGTAAATTTTATGATATCTTATATCTCTATCATATCCATATGTATATGTGGGAACATAATGCAATATGAATTTTATAGTAATAATACAACGTTAATATTAATATTTTAATATTAATATAAAATAAATTCAATTCAGATATGATACTTTATAAATATCATGATATAAATATTTAGATAATATGTATTATATCTAAATGATCCTATATCATTTAAAATCCTCAGGATATGTAACTCCTATTATATCTTACAATGTGTTAGGTTATAAAAAGAAAAGTTATTCATAAAATAATATTCAATTTTGTGGTATATACCATACCCATATATATATATATATATATTTGTAAATACAATTTAAAATAAATTATAATAATATTATGATATTGATATTAATATCTTAACCAAAGATGTAAAATAACACCTTTAGGTATGGTATCACTGAAATATCATAATATAAAATATTATTTAATAAAAGCAGGATATTTTCTAATTTATGATATAATCCAAAAGTTTTACTCGATTTAAAGATATGTACTTATCAAATTTTTGATAACACATATAATTATACTAATTTTGTTAAAATATAATGTTTCGGCATTATTTAGATACAATAATTAAAATACTTTGTAAATCACTTTATAATTCTTTATCGTATTATTAAATATTAAATATGTAGGTTATTCATCCAAATTTGATAAATTACGTAATATCCAGAAATTATGTGCATAGTCAATATTAATGATAATTAACATGCTAGAGAAATTTTTAATACGCAAACGCTCTTTAAGAAAAGTCTTTAATATATACTGTTACTATTATTAATATAATAAAACACTAAATTAATATTATTAAACTCTGTTTTAAATTAAAATTTATAATAATAATAATATTTTGGAAATAATTGGCTCTTGAATAAAGCTATGTTAAAAGAATTTTATAAAACAAAATTCTTAATTTAATTTATACAAATAATGAACAAGAATTATTATAGTTCGTTATTCATAGTTGACGATTCTAAAACTTAAGCACATATATACATATACAATCGAAAATATAAAATATTTTATAAGACAATATTTATGAAACAGGAATATGTATAACAACTTGATTAAATAATACCTATACATCAGTCGGAAATAGTCTAAACCTATTTCTTAGATTATATGTAAATCAGATATATGTATATTTTATATAACTTGTATCAATAATAAAATAATGTTTCATCTATGCAATAAAAATATGTACAAAAAAAAACATTTAGTACAGTATAACGATATGGTTTAAAATATATATATATATTCTGAGATGGAAATGATACTTTATTAAATTAAAAAACATTAAACTTTGTATTCTCTGTTATGATGAATTAAGATTCAAGTCTTAAATATATTACATCAGAATAAGTCAACCTGTTAATTAAAGATCAAATTGTTCTAAAAAATTCAGAAGATTTATATCTTTATTAAATTTATTTCTTTTAATAAATTTCTTTTTTATTCTGAAATATTATGTTCAATAAACCTGATGGAAATTTATTTCATTAAAATAAAGAAATAAAAAAAGTTATAAGAATAAACGGAATAATTAAGATAACTAGTTATATAATTGGATTCTCATGAATTGATATTATATATATATATATATTATAGGAAATTTTAAAACCTTATATCTATACGTATGTCTATACAAGACGTAATTTTCTTGATAATATATAATATAATGATCAAATGACTTTAGTAGAAGGACAAATTTTTATATAACAGAAGAAACAAACCTACATGTTTACTCAAGATCTATTTTGATACCCAACTTTAATTCAACAGATACCTTAAGGATATATGTATTAGCACCACCACTTGAAAAACAATAAATGGGCCAATGACTGGAAAATCTCAGAATTTCATATAAAGCTTTTACCTTTATTTTGAATACCTATCCAGTCATGAGTTCTAGAAATAGAATTAAATTAAGACAATATAGAGAAAAGCTATTACACCAAAGGAAGAAACAACACATATAAAATATACATTTTCCTTATATTTTAATAAGATATATAGTAAGAGAAAATGTTAAGATATAACTTGTATATATATACCTTAATACATATAATTATCAACGCATTATACTGATGAGTTATGACTCTAATTGTGTTAAACAAAATGTGCCTGTATAATTACCTAGTTCTGTGATAATTATATCTAAGCATGTTTGTAAAACAAATGTTAAATGAAATGGCATGTGATCAAGAAATTGAAACTAGTAATGGAAACTCTTTGGATAGGAAAACTATAGAAAATATAATAACTCAAGGAATATCAAATGCCATACCTTCGATCATTGAATCTATTAAAATTTATGTGCTTATAAATGAAGGTAGTACTATACACTGTAGGGATACTCACCACTTCAAACCTAACCCTAGTGGTAATGGAAATCATGATATTCATATCAAAACTCCATCTTCCAAACGAATGAAAATTACAACCTATAGCTACTCTTATATGGAATTCCGCTCTGACAAATCGCCTAAGGATAAAGAAATGAGACCAATAATTACACAGCATACCCGCATCAACCATAGCAAGAAGAACGCAAGAAAACGCCATTATAAGAAGACACTTCACTGTAATTTCTGTAAGAAGGCTGGACATACAGAGGAAGAATGTAGAAGGAAAACTAATGTATGTTACAAATGCGGAGAATCAGGTCACATCCGTCTCTACTGCCCGAAACTATCTAAGGCACCCGACAACAAGGCCAGAACCAGATGAAGCTACGGAGAACGCATAAATAGCTCCAACAAAGGAAGCCATAATAAGCAACTGGTAAGGTTGGACATATTAGAAATTCTTGAACATGGATATTTTCTCAAAACTCTATAACCCACGTTTGCCTCCACGTTCTTTGTTTTGATTGGTACTCATTTTGGATATATGTCCTCTCTTTTACATATGAAATATCTAGAACTTAAATTTTAACTGCTTTATTTTGCTTTTCATATCTAAAAAAATATAATAAGATATATATATATATAGGGTAAGGTTCATGCGAGAACCACCCTTATTGCGAGAACTGCGAGAACCAATGTGAACACAAAATAAAATCTAAAAAAAAATCAAAAAAGCACTCAAAATTTTTTTTTTATTTTTTTTAATATTTTTTAATAAAAAATCGCTATATTTCGTTACCATAAAAAAAAAAAAAAACTTTTTTTTTCGAGTAACAGTTATCCATGCACATGTGCATATGTATCATTACTTCAACAAATTCGGTAATACGTTATCAGGAATAGACAATTGCACTTTAATTTACAATACCATTAGTAATACACTACTTTTTACATTACCAATATTCAAAATGCACATGTGCATAATTATGTATAACCATGATATAACGTGTTTTGATACAAAAAGTTTGTGATTTTAAATGGAGAAGTAGACCCATATACATGTTTTTTGGTTAGTTATATCTAGTGGTTGATGGTTTGGTTATAGTTGTCAATTTTTTATGTAATATGTTGATTGGATGGTATAAATGGTGTTTACATACATGTAATAAAGTGAAAATATTGTTAATGGTATTGTATTATGGATGGTAGGAGGTAATGGTATTGTATTATGGATGGTAGGAGGTAATGGTAGTGTATTATGGATGGTATGATAGATGAAAGAGAAAGTGTATTCAAATTGGTGTACCAAAACACCTTAGTTCATGTTGATACATATAAATGCACATGTGCATTTCTAATATTGGTAATGTAAAAAGTAGTGTATTACATATGGTAGTGTAAATGAAAGTGCAATTGTCTAATATATGTAATGAATTACGGAATTTGTCAAAGAAATGACAAAAATGCACATGTGCATGCTTGTGTATTATGGATGGAATGATAGATGAAAGAGAAAGTAGTGTACCAAAACACCTTATTTCCTGTTGATACATATAGATGCACATGTGCATTTCTAACATTGTTAACGTAAAAAGTAGTGTATTACACGTGGTAGTGTAAATGAAAGTGCAATTGACTATTATTTGTAATGAATTACGGAATTTGACAAAGAAACGATACATATGCACATGTGCATGGATAACTGTTACTCGGAATTTTTTTTTTTTTTGAATTTTTATTTTTATTTTTTTTATTAACAAAATATTGCGAATTTTTCAAAAAAAAAATAGTAAAAAAATAAAAAAATTTTTTTTTGGTGTTTTTTAGATTTTTTTAGGAATTACTGTTTGTGTTCACACTGGTTCTCGCGGTTCTCGCAATAAAAGGTGGTTCCTAACGGATCTTTGTCCTATATATATATATATAGGGTGGGGTTCGGCTACAAAGTCCATTTTTCCTACAAAGTGTACAAAGTCATAAAACATCACAATTTCAGTCATAAAATACACTCAAAACCCACGAATAACAGAGTGAAGATCACTAAAACACAATATCCAAACCCTAAAAGTCCATAAAAACTTAAAACACACCATCGTAGAACTATGAATATAAAACACAATATGATAATCAACATAAAACACATTAATGTTAGTTATTCGAAAATCAAAGCCTTATCATCCAAAACACAACACAAAACCCACAAATATGCGTTTTAGTAATCTCCACTTTGTTATTTATGGGTTTTGAGTGTGTTTTATGGCTGAAATTGTGGTGTTTTATGACGTTGTACACTTTGTAGGAAAAATGGACTTTGTAGCCAACTCCCACCCTATATATATATATATATATATATATATAATACGTTGACTCTTGATATCAAGTCAACAAAATTCCTAGAAGAACTCCTTTTCTTTTCAAGAATTCTTACCAGAATTCCATCATATCCCTTTTCTTGCCAACTACATATATCCATTGTTGGAATATGTTCATATCAAGCTCAATTATTTGATCTCCTTCACAATGTACATTCAACTCAAAGATCCCATATAATAAATCAAGATCATTATAATTGAGGCAATCTCAACTAACCCTTCCTTTGTTTAAACTATAGTAGACTTGTTTAAAGTCTTCAAATTCGATGTATCATTTGTTAAAACACGATACCTTGAGGTGGTAATTTCTTTGAAAATTGGATTCATTTCATTTTCACACCTGAAGTACAAATTTATCCATTTTCATTATCCTAAACCAAATCTTAATTAATCGTACATTTTTATTCCAACATACCTCTAACATTTCTTTCATCTTTGAATTAATCCTACAATATTTATTTCTTTCTTCATTTTGAACATCCCATCTTTTGAATATCAAGATTCACATCATTTGAAACTTTCAGTTACTTTCAAAAACGGTGAATTCGTTCGGTCACCGTAATCATTGAATTCTTTCAATCACTACAACACCTTGCGGTGTCTGTATAAATTTGTAGCCTGTGCTAATAATAAACCCTGATCATACGACATTCGTTTAAACTCAGTATTCAAAGTAGTCTTGATACAATTATGTACTAAGACCATGATACACTAAATTCTATTGTGTTGTACGGTGTATCCTTGCCATTTAAATAGACGTCACTGATTTCTGATTTGATTATTGACAAATCATTTTTCATACTTCTATCTTCAATTGAAAAATTCAGAGTCTTTTGAACAAACAAAATAAGTTCTCTTTTGGCATTGGATCCTATTATCCCTAAAAGTAATTTATATTCGATTCAGATGTCTCTATTAATCTTGTGAAACTTAATCACGTTCAGTTAATTCTTAGGACTAACCGAAACATTGGATCCTATTATCCCTAAAACTAAGGATTTGTCTGCTAAGCATTTTGTAAGATTTCATATATACATCATTTCTGTCAGTTGTAACTGATAAGCTACTGATCATCTTCGTTTAATAAATGGTTCAACATACCAGGAACTTTACTTCCCTCTTTTAACGAATCTGACTAAACCTTTTCATAAAGAAACTTTCTAACAATACCTTATCTCCCACTTGAAGAGTTCCCATCTGTTATCTACATAACTCTATTGTTTTAACTTAAATTATCTTGTTTATTGTTTCTTACACTATCTCGAGCCCAAATAAGTTGCTTTTCTCCAAGTTGCCATCCAACAGAGAGGAGTTCAGAACTTCCATCCATTAAATGCTTCCGAAGACACTTTGACACTAATTTTTTTTTTTCTACAAGACGTGACATAACCCCGAGGAAAAATCATAAACTGAATCTCGAGGACGATATTTAAAACAAGGTGGGGAGGATATAACAACCCTCCAAAAATATTTCCGACACCCCTAATATATTTAGAATATCCTTATACGTCCCAAAACACACCCCGTATACGAAAACCGACCCCGAATAACCTTTATTTCATTAAATAATAAATAAAAACAAAAATTATAGTCTGTCGCGGGGCGCGACAGTGTCACACCCCGACTTCCACGTGTCACCGGTGGGCCCGGTGGTGAGTATCGTGACGTGGTTGGCAACATAATAGTCAAACAACACAATTATATGAATGCACAGCGGAAGCAAAAGAGAAATATATTACCATCCGAATATAAGTAATATCCAGTATTACAACGGAAAGTAAAAGATCCACAGGCGGATCGAAAATAAAATAGAAACAATAGTTCAACAGACTTTGACATCTAGAGCTTGCGAGACTTGAGTAATGATGCCTGGAGTAGCCAGCCTATTTCGTCTAGCACCTGCACTTAACCTTTTTGGAAAAATACGTCAGTTTACACTGGTAAATACAGCTCAACAGACTCGTTTTGAAAAGAGTTTGTTAATTGATTTGAATGCACTTTGGCACAAAATATCTTTATAACTTGGGACAATTATTTGTATATAATCTTGTATACAGATTTACTTATTTGCCGTCCATTAGCACCGGTTAGAAAAACCGGTTTAAGTTAACTGACACGCCACATGTATAATGCCCACAAGGTTGATTCCTTTAGTGGATTACCAGTTTTTACGTAATGCATCTGGCAGGTGTACGCCTACACCCCGTGCTTAGGTCGTGGCCATTTCGTAAAATGATGCCAAGGATATCCGGGACATGGTCATTTAACCCCCAAGGGCCATACATCAAATAATACAGAATAAAGCGGGTTATGTAAATACATTAATCACAATCCGATTTAAATGACTACATACCCGACCAAGCAGTACTTTTATAATACCGTATCCCAAGCCCATATAGGGAAAATAAGTTAAGAGTATTTACCTGAGCAAAGTATCAATCAAATACAGCAAATGCAAGTACTTTTACTGGGCTCCTAATCTGGAACGAAGGTTTATAATAACCTATTAGATTTCTAACGGGTCCTTAATTAAGCCTTAGCTTAGACCGGTTAGTTTCAATGATACGGTTCGTACGCACTATTAAGCGAAGACCGGATAGAATGTGATTTAGACCCGACAAGTTTGGAGACTTGTTTAATATGGGTATTTCATACACACTCTGGATTTTGAGATAAAACCGATAAGGTTTGACCCGTTTAGGCTAGTTTATGTAAACTAGTTACATAAACCGAACCGAACGCGTAATAAGCGTGACGAGTAGTAATGAGAGCCATTACAGGTTTCCTAAGTTAATATACTTCATATATGTTGTGACATCAGTAAGATGTCTTTTATTATGCCCGAAATGAATTTAATCACAAACTATGCCCCGTAGGGGTATTTTGGTAATTTCACATAAGCCGAAAAGCTCAAAACTGAAGTCTGAGTTTATCAACCTTTGCTTACTGTTAAAATATTATAATTTACCTCAAATATCAGTAGGTATCACCCTCTTTATGTTTAAAATAGTCTTAGTATATACTATGCGTTAAAAACGCTTAAAAAGGCTATAAGAGGCCATTTCTGGGTTTGATACATAAATCTGATATTTTTATGTTTCCAGAAGGCTTAAAATAATTTATTTATCTTATGTGACCAGTAGCAAAAGATTTGGAGTCGTTTAGATAAGTAAAACTCATTTTATGGCCCGTAAGGGCAAAACTGACAATTACCGGATTAAGCCTACGACTATAAGTTATGCTCAGCCTAAAATTAATTAAAAATATTTAAAAATCCCAAAATAATATATTACCTCAGTGGGTAAAATATTTGATATCAAAAGTAGGCTTAACTAGGCTATACGCTAATTACGCCGTTTTATTAACATAAAGCTTTCAATTTACGCTAATGAGCATAACTCTTATTCTACACCTCAAACTGATGTCAAATTTTGTATGCAAGTTTATATATCAGCAATTAAGGTTTCTACTCTTTTACATTTCCAAAAATCACGTTTTAAAGTGAAAAGGGCATAATGGTCAACATATGAGCAATTAACGGAATTATGCATATTAATTGGATAACTAATGATCCGAGGTGTATAATCACAGAGGGTTATACTAGCATGTAACCTGGTCCAAATGAAGCTCTTAGGTATTTCTAAATCATACCAAAACGGGTCAGAACTGAAAGTCAAAGTATAAGTCAAACTATGCGACTTTCGGTTCCGAACCGGGTCTAAACAGGAAATTTGGCGGGTTGAACATGTTTAGACATGTCCTTACATTAATTACCATATTATATTAATGATCAAACAGGTTGTATGTGTTCTTCATTGCTAATTATGCATAAATTGTAATTTACACATTCTGTTGACTTTTTCTTAACAAGTTTGACCCGACATTTGACCTAGTTAGAGTGGGAATCAGGGGGAACCCTTTTGAGGTTTTATTACCCACATAATTACCAACTTATAACTACTTTTGATTCGACTAATCACTGGACCATTAGTGATTAATCTTAAACTCAACCGTTAATTACGACGGTTTGACTTTTAAGCTAAAACTAAGCTAAAACTTAACTAAGGAAGGATTAGCAAACTTACCAAGGTCCTATGCACGAAATGTGATCACTTGAGAGCAAACTTGAGCTGCAGAAATGATCAGGAATGCAAGAGAAGGTGTGTGGAACTTGGTTGCTACTTTGGTCCTTTATATAGTGTTTAATCCACCATAAAATGTTGACAACTCAAGCTACAACTGACCACAACTCATCAACACATGTCCCTAAGGTTCTAGGAGGCATTTAGGGGTCGCACATGAAGTGAAACATCCGTTTTGGGTCGATTTTTCGTGTATACAGGCTGCTGTCTTCATATTCTGTTACTGGGCATCTGACTCGGCCCGCGTAAAGGTTAAGCATCCTTTACGCGGCCCGCATGAGCCTAAAAATCAGATTTTCCATTTTCTTGTTTTTGCAACTTGTCCCTTGGCTTCACGAAAGGTCAACTAAGCTTATATATTGTAATTTGACCCCTTAGTATTTACCTACAAGGGATTTAAGACTTGTTCCCACTTTCCAAGTCCCTGGGCACTTCCGGTTAACCCGAAAAGTCATAACTTTCAACGTTAACGCTTTAACCCCTTGCACACGAATTTGATCATAACTTTCTCATACGATAACGAAACTTTACGAACTTTATATCGTGCATTCTAGTGAGCATAATTATCAGTTACAAGGCTTCGGGTTTGTCAAAAGGTCACTCAGAGGTATAACTTAAACATGTTGACACATTTAACCCCCCGTAGTTTGTAATCTCTCACTTTTAGCCTCGTATGATCCATGATTTATTCGTCTGATGGTATCAACATCATGTAGGGTTAATGTACGATATATTTATTCACTGCTGACATTTAGAACTCGTATTTTCATATACTTTTCAAGTTTGTCAACTTTAGTCCCTTTATAACATTCTTTCACACGTTCAAACATGTGACACGTGTCTACACATTATAGGACGTGAATTTTCGAGGTGTTACATCCTCACCCCCTTAAAAGAAATCTCAACCTCGAGATTTGTTAAAGTAAAGGAAGTACTTTCTGCCTTATATTGGGCTTAATCTTCCTCAGTTCCTTTGAGCCTCTAAGGCACTCCAATTGACCTTTATAATAGGTACATATCTCTCTTTTGGAGC